>JAPTHA010000024.1:4048821-4062405 GCA_029814585.1 Gymnapogon annona | reverse complement strand
AATAATAATAATAATAATAATAATAATAACGAAGAAGAGCAATCGTTATCATCATCTTATTGTCAAAGGTCTACAGGTAAAATCCCTCCAGAATAAAAGCACTGAAAGTCACTAAAAAAAAAAAAAACAATAATCTTGGATCAAGGTGTGAAATTCTGTGAAATAACAGTAGAATGGGTTTTACTCACGAGGAGTGTTTGTTTCACATCTACTTCAAAACACTGTCCGTACATTCAAATATATTCACTGTACAGGTTCTTATAGTGTAGTTGTACAAATCTCCAGTGCTTTATGTGTCCACCATGTAAAACAGTGGTAAACACTTCTCTCTGACCATCTACAAGTTGTTAAATTCCATTTGTGTAAGCCAGAACACTTGCAGAAAATCACCCTGAAGATTAAGCAAACGCCTTATTTGACATGTGACATGATCGTGGCAGTTACGTAAACTGGTTTTGTTGCTGCTGCACTTCTCGCCACGACTAATGCAATTAGTAACAAGTTTTACCTGAAAAATCAAACTGGAAAATGTCAAGGTATGTGTGAAATTAAGCATGACATACCGTGGATGATGGATTAAGACCAAACAAGACAATACACAAATACATAGGATTAGACAGTTGAATAAATAGATGATTTCAATGTTTCTGATGTGTTGATTAGACACTTTAAGGGTCATTTTTAATGCAGAAAATGCTTGTAAAATTAGGAAATTGTATAGTAAAACACGTTGAATGTTTGTCGAGGCATGAAGAGGATGCATGCAGCAACCCTTGGACTTCCATGTGTTATCAGTTCACAGCTGTCGACACTGGTTCGATACAGTTCAACTCCAGGGAACGTTTTTTAAAGAACGTTATCCTGACAGCGAGTGGCAGGATTTAGAGCTGGAAGAAGCACGTCATGACATTTGCATTAAACTGTGACAAAACACTTGCTCAGCTGACGGCCCGATGAAAGTACCCCGATTCCAACTGCTCCTCAGGGAACACATGAGCTGTGGCTTCTGTTTGTGTTGAAATGATACAGATCAAGGTCTCAAAGCTCCGTTTCCTCCACCTTCGCTTGATAACGCCACCGCTATTCCACCAGGTGTTCTGAATTACTTGCGAGAGACAAATAAAAGTCAACAAATTCTAAGGTTTGTCATTTATTGTTGTTTTAACACAGTCAGAAGTTGGTAACTTTGTTTTTAATACAAAAATAATAGATTTTACGATCACGAGACAATAGAACGTGCATTAACAGAAGAACTTTTGAGATGGGATAAGAGAATATTTACAAGTGGAGTTGTAAAGCCCCAGGACCAAATATACAAAAGTTGAAAACCAAAACAAGTATTTACAAAATGTGTGACAACCTCTCCAACAACCGGACCGTATTGTGACGGCTAACTGTCTTTACATGATTGTAGTCATAATACGACTTAAAACAGCTGATTTGAGGACATTAACTATTTCATTCAGGTCTCAAATTCATCGTTCTATAGTCAAAGAGCTTTAGGGTCAAAGAAACCATCAGGTGTCATATATTGATGGGTTTTTGGATTTTCCCCTCTCATTTATGACTCGTTTTCAATTAGTTTGGATGTGATGCAATTCCATGTCCGACTGTTGTTGTATGAGGGAAATTAAAGCAAAAGAAATGAGGAGAGGTGTTCCTTCTTGTAGACCGTTCTCTGACCTGACAGCCTCTCGGCTACCACATGGATTTAACAACTGTTTTCTGCTTTGTAATGCGCACGTAAGCACTAACCAAAATGTTTATGTGCCATCAATGTTTTGAAAAGCACAAGTGTGAAGAAGGACTTTTCCGAGGTCTGCTTCTTGATAAAATGTAAAAGTTGGGTGTTTTCTACTAAACCTTGGTTTGCTTTAGTTATGAAGCTTATGATGACGTGGGTTCAGATCAGTCTGATCAGCCGTGGTCTAACGTCAATAACAGTATTAAATAAGCAAACAGTGTTTAGTCTAGTAAAGATCATCATGAAGGATTGCAGAGTACAATTGGCGCATCCTTGCTCTTACAAACAATAATAAGTGAACTAAGACATTGTGATGGAGGGACAAAGCCAAGCTAATCAGAGGAGTGAGGACAGAGGAAACATGACATTACAGTATATGACGTCAAGAGCCCCTCCGCTCCTGTGACTATGAGCTCAAAGGCTCAGTATTTATATGGGCTCAAGAAGATTAACTCACTTGAACTCTTATCACCACCTCTTGGATCAAATACATTTTTTTTCCAGAACCATCTTCTAGAAAAGGGAGCCCAGATGCCTATGGCTAAGCACCCTGACTAGGATACCTGACAAACTTCACAGACCACGGGTACATGAAAGAAGTCGTATACGAAGAACAATGGGAGTGTATTTAAGAAGATTTTAACATAATGGTTTGGAGGCAACTTCCAAATCACACGTTAACCTATCTAGGAGACAAACATCCGGGTACTATTGGACTACTGGATAGATGTGTGTCACCTTCAGATTAACTGACGTGGGATGCCGTCGCTGGTTTCATCACCAGGGACATACTGTAGTGGAAGACAACGACACACGTGAATGTGAAAACTATGTAATCAACACTGCGTTTGCTTTTTTACCCCGGTGTTACTTCACAGCTCCTCAGATGTGTAATGTATGTTTTCTTTTCGGTGTGTGTGTGTGGGGGGTGGGGGGGCTCACTCTCTCATCTTTTGTACAAACTGCGCAAAGTGCCACTGACAATAGTCACAAAATCCGTGACTCTCCCTTGGTGTTAAATAATGTAAAGTGAGGGTTGGTCCATTTATTGGAATTATATTAAAAACATTTATATATTTCAGCTTTTTTTTTTAAAAAAAAAGTGCCACTGACCACTCATAGCCTTACACTTTTGTATTTCTATTACTAAATCTATAATAGACTCTCAAATTGCTGTCCTTCATAAGTGGGGGGGGGGTACGACACACATGCATTTCATATTGTATCTACATTTGTGTCATTAAATCTCATTTTAAATGTCAAGCTGTTTTGTTCATAGTGTAGTTGATTTCTGCAACATGGTTACTTGGTCTCGATTCCAATGTTTTCCAATTTGTCCAATAGTAACATATTTTAGACCTGGCTTTAGTGATCTTGACTACAGCTCTATTACACGTGGGCCACTCTGCCATCCTCGGTTGTGATGTGTTGTTGCTGTACTGCTGTGTGTCTAAAGTACCTCCGTCGGTGCTGCAAAGCGGCTACTGCCAGCGTTCTAAGGTAGTATTGATGATGGTCAACAATAAGATTAATTTCATCTTACTTTAGAAGAGAAGGATGGCAGTTCTATTCAGACATATTTCATGTCTCTGAGGTACTCAAAGGCTGCTTTACACATTGGAAATATTGTAGATGGTATGTTGTCAAGTACTTCCGGTATGATGTCAAAGATGTCCCATGCATCTCAAAGTTCTGGACGATTGTGTGTCACAATGAGCCTCGAGTCACATCTCAGATGCACAGGTTGTGTTCCTGCACTAATGTGCTAACTTGGGCGCTAAATTTATAAAAACAAGAGGTAGGCAGGGTGCCCCAGTCATTATGACCTTGATTGTGTCTCACCTATGGCTGCAAGATACAGTTATTGCTGTAGCTGAGAACTCTGCAGGACAAATGCTGTCCATAGGATACAGACCAGTTCAGACACTAATATTCTTGGATATTATTTGCTCTGCTTCCAGGACTTGGAGCTGCTTTCAGAAAGGGCCTCCTCACGACGCCGCTTCTGAGTCGGTTGTCCTTTGTCTGCATTAAGACACAAAATACGGCTTTTAACAAAGTATTTCAACATACATCTGACATCTTACAACTTGAAAGCATAAGCACTTATAAAAGACGAAATTCAAAACGCAGGAATAAAAATATCTGCAGACCTCTTACTATGATAAAACAACTTGGCCCAAGGCATATTGAAAACTATCACTGTCTTGTTTTAGCACAAAAACAGTATATAAGTTATCTCTTGTAATAAAGCAAAAATATTCAGTTACAAGTTTCCTGTGGAAAAGCAAATCTGTGGGCCAGGGATATCAAGTATTAGTTATGAGCCGACAAGTTGCAGAGGAATTCTTTTATCCATCAATGTGCAGGACACTTGAGAAGCCGCTTAATGTCAACTATTCAGCGTCTGTACCTATTCTAGACGCTGCCTCTTGCGTAGATGCGTCTTCAGCAGAAGCCCCCGGGCCTTGGCCACTTCCTGTATTGTCATTACTGCCATTGTTGGGATTGGCAGGAACAGTTGCCAGCAGCCCTGCAAAGTAAACAGAGCAGGAAATTGTATACAAAAGGAGAGGAAATGTTGGTTCTAATATCAAGATCTACACCAATCTATGGCTGTGCTGTATGTGTTTTAAATGTCTAGACACATCATTACCCTCGCTGAATGCTGGGTAAGGTTTCAGATGAGTGATAACACAAACTGGAACTGACAAATAAATAAAATCTATTAAAAAAAAAAAAAAACAAGACTCAAAGTCAAAAACCATGTGACATTAACAGAATGGATATGTCTGTTTATGGAGGGTACTTAGAAAGAGTGAGTAAAGTTTTTAAATGCACCCTAACCCGTTTCAGTTATAAATTCTGGGCCTAGAGCAGTGTTCCTTCGTTCAGCCAGTGATTGTGCTGCTCGTATGCTTTAGTCATATTAACTGAGTGACTATAGGGACGCTTACTGTTAGTATTCCTAACAAATCACATTATTTGTAATGTACTGTAGACCGTCTTTAACCAGGTCACGTCCCTACCTAGTCCTCTGTAACACGACAGTTGCTGGTAAATCTGTTTCATCCTCTCGATGTTAATGCGGCTGGCCTCAGCGTGGTTCACCATGGGCTTCGGATAGTGGACTCCTATGATGCACTTGGCTGCCTTTTGCACTTCCTCGGGGGCATTCCAAGGATCATAGATGTATTTGGCTGGAAAACCTCTCAAGATAGGCAAGTAACGCCTGAAAACAAAGAAAGAAATGCATGCAGATAGAAGGATAAGAGGTGAAAGATGATCAAAAGGTAGACGTGAATTTTTTTCCCCATCACATTAGAATTGTATTTTTCTACTGGGACATCTGGGGACAAGAGCCCATAAAAAAATGATAAAATATTAGGAAAGGGCTGTGTTTAACCATATCCATGTGACGTAAAACGTATGAAGCGGTCACTGACCGTATGTAGTCGCCATTGGGGTCAGTGCGCCGTCCGAATCCAACGGGGCAATAGCAGTGAAAGAACTGCTGGAAAAAGGAGCTACAGGAGAGCCACATCCAACTGCCAGCATTTACACTCCAGTCTGCGTCCAAGAGCAACTCTTCGAAGACCTGGACATTACACAGAAGACAGTGAATTGTTGGTCACATGACACTTTATGTTGCCATACGGTTCATGTCTGGAAAAATTACCTGAAACTTGTGCGCATTCTTCCTATTGCATATCGCCTCCTCTCGGTCCTTACCTTCATGCCTTCCTCCCAGCTGATCCAAAGGTCTCCCCTTGTGAGGAAGCAGGCCACAGCGTGTCGGGCCAAATGATGGATCCAGCCCTCTTGTCTGAGCTGAGTCATGATGGCGTCAATCCAGGGGAGGCCTGTACGCCCCTCAGCCCACTTGGCCAGTGCCTCAGGGTTCCGGTCCCAGGGGATCTGAACGCACACAGGGTTACCCTCCATCTTGTCAAAGCAGGGGTTGTTGGTAGCAGTTGTGTAGAAGAACTCCCTCCATAACAGCTGGCCGTACAAAGACAGTGGTGGAGTTCTGTTCTTCTTCACCTAGTAAGAAACACAAACACACACATTATTAAGCTAAAACAACACGACAGAATATTAAAAGGTTTGTTTATTTTCCTTCATGTCTGGCCTGCATTCCTTTATACCTTCCTGTAGAGGTCGGTGAGTTTGAAGTAAAAGAGCCGACATGAGAGACACCCGAAGCGCAGGTAGGGGCTGAGGCCTGTGGGACTGGCCAGCAGGGAGTTTGCATTCATACGGGGACGCTCAAAGTTTGCCACCCATGCCTGGGGGGAAAAAAAAACAAGAAAACAAGTCATGTAGTTTGAACTGACACTTACACCTCTGCAAAGTCTGAAAGTTTGGTTCGTATTTATTTGGGTGGCTAAAATCAAACAGTATCAAGCCCTAAAAGAGCATAAACAACGTGTTTCTTGTTGTAAAACACCTGGAGTTAAACACAAGAAGGAAGTACAACAAACTAAAAAGTAAAACCAGATGTCTGACACGTACATTTCTTTTTACTACACAGTAAAATGTGTCCATACCTTCCTCTCTAGATGCCTCTCTAACCTCATGAGGGCTTCTGTTTCTCCACCTGGCCACACTGCTGTTGTCAAGCCCTCGGTCTCGAAACCTAAAGAAGAAGCATGTGCAAAGGCTCATACTTTGCAATGCATGTGAAATACTCCAGTATACATTGAGAACACTCTTACCAAGCTCTTCTAGTGAGGGCACCCCGTACTTGTCGTCATGGTCATCGCTGATGGGTGTAGCGCAACTCTTAATGACCTCAGATGTGATGGTCTCTGCGGGCAGCTCCACAGGGTCCATACGGTTGATGAGGGCCTGGAAGCGTTTGTACGTAAGAGGCGGCTGACCACCGTTGAGTTCAATGATCCTATATGGAGAAAGTGGCACGAGAATCAGTTAAAAAACAAAACAACAACAAAACAATGGTTGTAGTTTATCAAGTATGAAACCGATTTCAATTAACACACTTATCCACTCACTTGTCCAAATTGTAGAGGGTGTGTGAAATCTTCACCATGAGCTCCACCCCGGCCTCGGTGGCCAGTTTTTGGATTGCAGCATCACGTTCTTTGCCAAATGGCTCAGAATCATATTCGTATGATAACCGTGTGATCTGCCATTCCTGATAAAACAAATGCAGAAATTAGCAGATAAATTGTACACCATGGTTTTGTACAGACACACATTCACATTTAATTTCTTTAATAATATTGTCACATTGCTTTAAGTTCATTATTCTCTTTAGCCCAAAGCAAACCCAAGTCTAAACTGGGTCTTCTACTCCATTCCATCTTTTGTACCTTAAAAAGTCGAGGGAAGACATCTGTTGGTTGACCTCGAATGACAAACAAGCGGGAGTTGAGCTTGCGTAGGCTGGCATCCAAGTCCTCTAAACACTGCAACAAAAATCTACAACAACCAAAACGAAGCATTATTGCTGGAGGACAAAGTGACGTTGGCTGTGTAATGTGAATACGTGTCACTAAATACCCAAACAACCATGATAGTATGACGAATTAGATTTTTCAAAGTGAATAATAATCTAACATAAAAACATAACATAAAAATTACACTAAGTTAACCACTTTAACCATGAGCTACAAAGATCAGCATATGTGAGTCGAGGGCCTTTCATCTAAGAGGAAACATTATTCAGACTTGTTGCATATGATCACCATGTGACACGGACAGAGGACTATAGAACAGAACCACTTATTAAGGGACAGAGGCCACAACCATCCCAGTCAATAAAAGTGAACGGGTCAGCGCTCTTCTAGTGAAACTGCTAGATCCTATACCCTGCATTTAACAGAACAAATGAACAGTACATACAGAAAGGTCACATGTTAATTGTAATTATGATGACGTTTATCACTATGTCCCCCTGAAGCAGAAAAATAGACATTCTACAAAAAACTTGAGCAGGATACTTTTGCATTTCGGTCATATGTTTTCCTCATGGTATGACCCAAACAAAAACACAGTGGTGATAAATGTTCTTTCTTACCATTCACTTCATTATCATACTTCTGCAGAGCTTGGTGATGAGCTGATCAATAATTGAACCAGGTGTGCTGGAAGAGGATAGTATCTAAAACATGCAGGATAGGGGCCCTCAAGTTAAACACGCCTGATTTTCATGAATAAACTTTGAACTTCCGTTTGATCTCAACGCTAAAACTGATGTACATTGCCAATTCTGAAACATTTTTGGGACAATTTAATCAGTAGCCGGTTAAAAATTAAATGGAACTAGGGTAAATATCATGGACCAACATATTGATTCCACTTATCAGATCATGAAATTGAATATGATTCCCATACACAACAGCCATTATCTCATACTGTAGATAACCTTCTGCACTGGATGAATAGCAGTCCTTTATATTCAGCGGTGTTGTAATCCAAATTGTTCTTCAAAGTGGACTGTGAAATTTTGGCTGTTCATGCGCCATTGAACCTTTAAGGGCTAGTATCAATTACATGAGTATGAGGTATTTAAAGAAGTGGTACAAACACAACCCCTCTGGAGTCAAATTACTGATCCTTTTGTCTAATGAACGGGGATGTCATTACATAACTAAATTGTGTCTTAACTTTAGCCTCCTCTGCATAAGTCTAGAAACATTTATTTACAAAGATTATGCAAAGACCTGTATTAGTTCTCTAATGACCTCGTAGCATTATGATTTCTAATTCATATTGCCAGAAAGGGTTTCCTGATAACAATGAAAAGTGCTGAAAAATTAAAAGACTAGAGTGAGTTAAAAAAAGACCACATTTCATGTCTTGTTTTCTTTCATGTAAAATTTTCAGCAATTAAAACAGTTTGATTATACTTGAAGAACTATGAACACAAAAATGAATCAGTTTTTTTTAAATCAGCCAACTTGTAAGAAGGGACTAAACCCACCTAAAAAACAACCAAAAAAACATTAAAGTTTCAAAATTCATAAAAACTACAATTAAAAACCCATACAAAGCCCCAACATTCACTAACAAATGGGACACATCCTTAGTAGCTCTGCTGATTCAGGTGTATTTGACCGTATAATTCAATATACTTTTTAAGAAGCATTCGATGTGCGATACCTAACAGAAGTACAAGTGGTATTGATATACTGCACATGACAATTGACAAGCCCTTATCAGTACATGAGGTGGTGTGGCTGACTGTAGGGTGTGAGGTCAGGTGGGTGTGTTCATGTCTGTGTTTAATATAGGTCAGAGCAATGAGGGGGCATGACATAATGCCCCCAACAACACACTGACCTAGTTTCTCAGACATTTGCAGGGACACACAAAAAAAAGAGGGTCTCCTTGTAGCAGTTAAGGCCTGGAGCCTTAAAACAATCCTAATGAGATGTAGACGTCAGAGTCCATCCTTTCCATTTTAGCACATTCAATCACTCAAACTTTATTTAAATCAGGAAATTATACTAATGTGATGGCAATGTTTGGAATAGAACAAAGTATATTAAACACAGTTGAAAAAAACCCAACAACCTGAAGAATAACTTGTCATTAAAACACAGATTTATCAGATTCGACACCACCAAATGAGCCCTATACATAAAGAAAAATTAATACTACTGCTACTACTACTACTAATAGTAATTATTATTATTATTGTTATTATTGCAATAATAATAATATTACTATAGAATGCAATCTGTTCCAAGTTGGAAATCCACAGTAATTAAGATTTGATTTTCCAATCTCTGCAAAACATAATGGCATCACTAACATGCATAATCATTGGAGCATGTAAGATAGATCCTTTTTTGATAGGCTGCTGTGAAGATAACAAACAGTAGAGTCCATAAAACCCAATTCTAAACACAACAAATACGTTTTTGTCCTTAAGTAAGAAAACAAAACTGCACAACCTATTTACAGCTATGAAAATGTACCATGTGAACATCAGTAAAGTCCTATTCAATGGCTATTTTTAACATATGCTCACTGAATGTGAATCTCTTCACTTTAATTACAGAACAAACAGCCAGGAAGCAACAGCCAAAGACAACAGAGGGAAATAAGGAAATTGCGCTTATTCCGTTTTCTGTCACAATGCAGAGGGAAAAAAAAAAAACACATTGAAATGCTGGCCTGCTCCAAACAACAAAACACATACTATACAAATGGTAGAATGTGTGTTTTAGACTCCTGTGAATAGCGCTGATATGAACCTTAAATCTGAAAAAGACCTGATACTGCCAAAGTGTCTCAATTTAGAATAAAGCAACTGGCTTCTGACATCTTTACTTAGCTGTGACTTCATGCAATCAAACTGCTACTTCATAGCAACTAACAACAACTACAACAACTACTGCGCAAGTCTGTGTGCGTTACAATGTAAAACCCCAGTAAAACTGGAGAGACAATGGCTACAAATACGTGAAAGTATTAAATAACCCTAACCCCTAACCCAACCCTAACCCTAAAGTAATACATCTGTATCTCTTATTAACAAAAAGGCTAGTCTTTATAATTTAGTTAGTTCCTATTTTCATTTCCTCATTACATGTGAGTTCATTTAAAAGTCTATTTTACAATTAAAGAGGGCTGTCATTTGTTGTAAACCTAGGCCTCAACCTCAAAATATGTAAACATAAAAACTGCAAACACTGAACTAGCAGGTGTGCTGCCATTCTAACAGTCTTTTCAGAGTTACTGAGGCTGTCTTTTCAACACCAGATTTGTGGCGATTTTCACTTCCCTTAACACTTTTACACATTTCTTGGACGTCAATGTTAAAACTGTTAAGAATGATTGTGGTTTTAGTGTTGTGGATGCGTGCCATGTGAGACGAGAGAAGCGATCCCTGGAGTTACCTCACACAAAACAGGACGCTACTTCTCCATCTTATTACAGCCATTAATAAACAACTATCATATGTGTTGTTGATGGAAAATCTGTTTCTTGCCAGGGTTGGACTTTGCATCTGTAAAAAACACACCTGGGATGTTTGAAGAAATACAAACTGGCCAAACACAGGGAGTATTAATTGTATTCTAATCTAGGTGCTAATACACTTCATGGCAATGTGCTGCTAAAACAGATAAAATTGTGACAATATTTTACACATAATATTTTTTCATTTAATTCCCACCTAATCTTATTCTTCATCAGATTTCAAATCTGAATTACTTATGAGTACAACAATTTATGAGAACATCCTTCTATATTGGGTGCTCTGGAGCTACATGTGGCTCTATCATGCCACTGCTGTGGTTCCCTGTGGCTTTTTGGAAAATTAATCATGAGTATTCAATTTGAATGTGCTTTATTTTATTATGTTAGTTTTTTTAAGTGCAATTCTAAATTTGAAGATTATGTTGATGTTAGGTATGACAGGTATTATCTCCTGATGGACAAAAAAGCCAGTTGCTATCCAGAGGGGAGGTGCTGAAATGCTTTGCCATTAAAAAAGGTAATCCAGAACATGTCAAATAAGTTTAGATACTTGAAGATACATTGGAGATAAGTTCATTTTAAGTTCCACATAGGTTAGAGATAGGTTTTTGATATAAACTGGAGATTATTTCAATGTATTTTAACTTACGAGGCTATAGTGGATTAATTGGCTTACAAGTCATTTTAATGGGGAACACTGATGCGGCATACAACCAAACTGAGTTACAAGCTTGGTCACAAAACAAATTAAACTCACAAGTCAAGGTACCATTGTATAGTAGAATGTAAGATTCAACCAAATCTGTCATCACTACATCTCATCCCATTCAGTCCATCTTAAAAAAAAAGTGTCAAATATACTGCCTGCCAGTCAAAATTGACCCATCTAAGCGCCCGATCTGATCCCATGAGATGCATTTGTAAAGTACAAAAATTATGCAGAAGACAATAAGGAGCTATCAAAGCTATCACTGAGTACTGACAGGTTGTTTAGATCATAAGGTTATTTTCAGATTGTCCATGGTTACTCACATTATTCACCTAATCACATTTTCACAATGAAATATAACTTTTTTTTTTTGGTGCCAAAACACAACTGAAACAAATTCTGAGATGTAATTATTTGGAGGTTATTGTGCTTTTATTTTCCTGGTCTGGTGGCGAAATTGTGGTGTTATGTGAACCCAGGATTAAAATGACTTTGAAACCCCTGATCTTGAACATCCAGGACACACGTTGACAGCAGGTGCTACTCCTTACCTCCATCTGTTGATGCCCACATTGGAGGATCCTGCAAACCAGGGGTCCAGGATGTAGATGCAGCGCAGGGTATCAGCCCCACGGATGGAGTCCCTCAGAGAGGAGTTGTCGTGTAGCCGCAGGCCCTTCCTGAACCAGTGGATGGTGTTGACCACCATGGCGCTGCTGTGGTTATTTTTACCCGTCTATAAAAAGACAGTAGGTCCCACCTATGGACTTAAGGACGCCCTCTATTGACTGCACGCCACTCAAGTGTCCACACCCCCCCCAAAAAAAAGTACTTTTAAAGTGGGTCACCGTGGTCGTGTGTTTGTCTTGAAGGTCTGTCCGTGTTTAACCTTGCTCCATGAAAGTATCCACAGAGTTGGGTCTCCTCGCCAGCAGTGTCCGCATGTGTGACAGCAGATAACCACGCCACGCGCACGTGAAACACAACAAACGTCCCCCCCGATCGGTGAACAGAGGTGGAAACGCCCCAAGAGAAGTGCACAGACCGTGCGCGGCCGATGCTTAGCGGTGCCAAAAAAAAAAAATGTTGTAGTTTCGTAAGCTGTGGGACGGAGCCCCGGTCGAACCCACGCACGCACACACCACGGACGCTACGAACTCAAAGGAACCCTGAAAACGTGGAAGAGATTGTTTACTCTAAAGTATATTGTCTGTTTATATATAGTTAACATCCGGCTAAACTCACCTAAACCGCAAACAACGTGTAGAAATTGTGACAGATTGTAAACTCGTCAGCCATGCTAGTCGTCCTTTCTGCATCAACATCACCACCCACAAAATACGCAGGAGAAACGGAGCTCTGTGATTGGTCCAAATCGACCGTTATACAACCTCTATTTCGTCACGTTTCCATAATGTGCTTTACTATCCCTGTTTACGCCGCCTCCGCGCACCTCTTAAACTGCTCGAACGTCGGTATTCGGTGACGTACTTCCACGCTCTTGTGTTTAAGTTGGATTTTTAGACATGATAATACAGAAACAGCTCTTAAATGTGACTCATACAAATCGCTAATGGGCGGATATAGCTCCTGTTATGTGGTTCACTAGAAGTACCCGGATGAGCACATGCCGCGCGGCGAGGCTCGCCTCCGACGTTGGCGCTCGATTTGTCGTACAGAGCGCACCGAACACAAAGCGAACCCGCCTCTCGATGCCAATTCCCATCGCCGCCCGCTCTCACATGGAACCTCTCCCGTGTAGTAGTATGTAACCTATGGTAGCCACGTTACATTACATAAATAAAAAAAATGTGATAGGCTGCCATATTAACTGTAAATAATGTCGGTGTAGCCTATGAGATTAAGGAGAGTATCCTTCAAAACAAATCAACATCCAAGGATATTCTACTTCTCACCCCTATTCGAAAATGTGAATAACTCTAAAATTGTACCATTTCAGTTTTTATACTCGTTTCTAATCATTTTATGTTTGATGATGATAAATTGCTTAGTTGATGTTGGTTAGTGTTTATTTTATGTCCGAAATCAAACACTAATTTTATCTGAAGAGTTGAGGCATGAATTTAAAGCACATTGCGTGGTCCATAATTATTCTGAGGGGAAAACTATTTAAAAAATCATAAATGTACAAACAAATGTGTTTTTAATTCTAAAT
>JAPTHA010000024.1:4032946-4043474 GCA_029814585.1 Gymnapogon annona | reverse complement strand
CCTGCGATACCTCTCCTTCACACACTTAGGGTGTCTCAGTCTGTCACTGAAGGAACTCTTCAGTGCAGTCAGTGTGCTGTCATTTTGGTGTAAATAAAGGAAGATTTCATGGAAAATACGCACATTTCTATACCGAAAATTTTGAAATTGTATTTATATGTTATTATGATCATGTCTTTCCCAGTCAGTCTGTGGAACCTGGAATATAAATTTTGTAAATATATTTGGTATACTTTTTGCATTTCACAAATTCATCCCACGGGCCAGAATGGAAGTTTGGCATGTTTGCACCCCCGGTTTACATCATTTAGTAAGAGCTGTGGGGAAAAAATCTGGATTGCTTTCATGGTCTGAGTGACCACTCCCTCTTCCTCAAGGGGCCAGACCTGATTAGTGATCAGTGGCACCTGGCTCCTGCTGCAGGGCTGAGCCTCATTTGCAATCAGGCGACTGGGATACATGGTCCCTGCTTACACCATGCAGGCACGAGGTCCTTCTATTTTGTTTGTTTGTTTTCTTGCTTTACACTCCCCTTAGTTCTTATTTGCCATAACCCGGACTGCAACTGCATCAATGACTCTGGTTTTGGACTCTTGTTTTTTTCTGTTTGGTTTATTTGGATTTATTGTGGATTTTGCTTTTATCATATTAGGGTGTAAAGTTTGGGTTTTCATTGTGTGTTGTTGCTGGTGTTTTTCTGTGTCTGTGATTTTTTATGTGTTTTGTTTAGGATTTTAGCTATTAAATGTTCTCTGTTCCCCTTCACTTCACCTTGCATTAGTTTCATTTCAACCCTCCAGGTGACCATTGCTTCTCTCACTATCTTACAATTTTAGTTTGAAGATTCTACACCGACAGCGCGGATTAGAGGAAAATTGCATGTGCCAATACTTTTATCTTAATACCCATAGATTTTTTCATCCAATATTTATATGAATGATATGATACTGACAAACTGCAGTTCAGCTGCAGAACACCAGGGTTCACTGTTGCTCCAGAAAGGCTTCCACTAACTGTCAAATTGCACCATCACTCCATCAGTCTAAATCAGTCAGCAATCTAAGTTTTTTTTTTACCCCCAATTAAGAATTATTACTCAAGATTATAATCTCGATGTACTTTCATTTTCTTTCGTTTTGCTTTCTAATTGCATGCCTGCAATGTGTCAGTGCATGTCATTTGAACCACACACTTTAACTGCATGGGTTGAGAATAAAGCCTATTCCCGACATCTCTTAAATAGTGCTGAGTCGTTTGTATGTGCGCGGGGGTTATGTTAAATCGGAGGAAGATATTATAGTGCAGTTTAGAACCGGTTAGTGATCCCAGCGAGTGACCTTGAAAGTAATTCAGGTTCTTTTCAGTGAGTTCCCCCTTAGAGGAACAGAGAAGGATACATTATGCATGCAATCTATTATTAATGGTCGTGAGTCATGTTACGATCAGACATGAGCCCTCAGAAATGATCTGAAAAGCTTCATCCTCATGGGGAAGTGTCCCCTTAAACACGATTGAAATAGAGGTACTATTTATTATTCCGTGCATTTCTTCACTTTAACGCATAACTCAGCATTTTAAGTATATTGTTGCGTTTACGTGGAGACACGGCTCCGAGAAATCCACCTTTTTGCAACATAAACCATATAACTAAGAGTTGCGCGCAATGTTTGCATCACCTGTTATTAATAAGCAGCTCAATAGGCTGCGTCGATAGCTTTTTATCGATCCGGTGAAACGGTCCAATTAAAACTCTTTGCTGCGTCTTTCCGAGACTCCATTGGTTAACAGCTGTTCTCGGTTTGTCCAACGGCACCGCCTCCATCTGTCAGAGACTGCGCTGGTCCAGCACTTTGATACTGTTGATACACTGTAGTGAGTTACTACTCTTTAACTTTATTAATAGTATTGCGAGGAGTTTTTTTTAATGATCTAAACTTAGAATATTTTGGAATTTGTGCGAGGCGCCTGCGCGTTGAAATTCCAGCGTCTTGAATATTTATCCTCACTTTCCCCAAGCCCTCTTTTACAGTATGAAGTGCAGTTATGGCAAGGAGTAGTAAGTCAGTAGCGAGGACCCTGGAGGATTTGACGCTCGACTCGGGTTATGGTGGAGCCGCGGACTCCTTTAGGTCTTCCAGTGCGTCGCTGTGTTGCTCAGAGGCTCATGGGGGGAATTATTGGCATTTAACCGACTCGATGCACAGTCGACACAACAGTCTGGACACTGTTAACACGGTCCTGGTCGAAGACGCCGAGATCCTGGAGTGCACCGGGCAGTGCGCTAAACTACCCGAGCTTGAGGATGTGCCGTGGAGCCTCGGGGAAGTGGCGAGCGCACTGAGCAGGGACGAAGAGATGAGCTTGCCGACCCCCCCACAGGACGTCCTGCTCCGGCTGTCTGTGCTGGTCAGCCGGGCTCTGGTCCGGGTCGCCAAGGAGTCGCAGCGCCTGAGTTTGCGCTACGCCAAATGCACCAAATATGAGATCCAAAGTGCCATAAAGATCGTCCTGTCTTGGACCGTGTCGATAAACTGCATCAGCGCGGCCCTCAGTGCCTTGTCTCTGTACAACATGAGCACGGAGGAGGACAAGTTCAGCCGCGGGAAGTCCGTGCGTTGCGGACTCATCTTCAACGTGGGGAAGTTCTTCAGGTGGATGGTGGACAGCAGAGTCGCGGTGAGGATCCACGAACACGCTGCCATCTACCTGGCCGCGTGCATGGAGAGCCTCTTCCGCGAGGTGTACGCACGGGTGTTACGCAGTGCGTTGCTGGAGCGGGATAACGGGATCCCTAAATTCACCGTGGAGATCCTGGAGCAGGCCGTCAACGGGGATGCAGAGATATGGGGGTCTCTACAGCTCTGGCATCACCTGATCTGTGGGAAAAATGCAAGTGGTGAGTTAGACCAGTGTATTTCCACGCTGCACATTCTCTCCACAAATCGAAATCCCCGTGCGTAATTTTCCACTTTTGAGTGATCCCTTACAATTTTTTTTATCAACTTGATTGACCGGTGTCAAACCTCTCAAATCTCACCACTAACTGACCGTTCAAGAGTTCCCTCCATTGATTTGTTCCTGCCGCCTGATATTTAAAAAAAAATATTTTTCATGTTGGTGAAATGTTGAAAAGCACCAGTATTTTCTCTGCAGCTGAAAAAAAAAGCAGATCCTATTCCCTGAGTGCACCAGAGCTGCAGACAGGCGGATGGCTGACAACACTAGGGTGGGAGAGAGTGGTCCACTTAGGTTTAGTCTGTCATCTGTACACTGATATATAATTCAGACTTTATTCTGAAAATATCCGTCTTATATGTCCCTGTTTTGCTAATGCACAATATGATGATGCAAGGACACACGCCCCCAGGCACACTGCCTCATTTTGAGAGCTTTCTATGAAAGGGCTCTCCCTGCCAGTTTCATACTCCAGTGCCCTGCAGAGGTGAGTTTCATTCTTCCCACCCAAAGAGGAAGGAGGTCTTTGTTTTTTTTTTTATTTCTGTGTACATTTGCTCACTCTGCTCCACATATTACCTCTGTGGCACTTCCCACGTCAGGCAACCAAGACTGTTAAGCCATGGTTTTTGTTGTCTAAGCCTTGAAAGTAAGTGTAATTGCATTCGGACTTCACTGCTGCTTAACAGGCAATACATCACAGACCACTCTTAATACGTATTTGCCCCCCCCCCGTTTTGATGGATGTTGTAAAAGTGCTGCTGCGGCTCCTCTTGCAACAGGTTTACGTAATGAAAGGCCTTGGGGGACCTATGTGCTATCATGCATTATGCAGAGTGATGTGAATAAAACAGAGTTATAGTGTGAGGGAGGGGACGGAAGACAGACAGACAGACTGACGGAGAGAAAGTTAAAGGGGCTTGGTAACAATATTGATGATGAATCACCAACAGAAGCCTGGCATTGCAAGAGAAGTGCTTTATTTTAGTGTATTTGGTCTTAAAGCTACAGTGAGACCGTTTTGTTCAACACAAAATCCTGTTTTTTGGGTTTATTTATTCATTACCTTTCCTCTTGTGGATGGCCATTACTGCTCATGGGCCATTTTATGTTTGTATGCTTCCAATCGTCTTATAATTCAAACCTTAAGCACCACATAATTATTCATTCAAAGACACCCTGTATGCATGGCAAAGATTTGAACATCTGAAATTACAGTGTGAAAAACAAAAACAAATAAAAAAAACAACACAGTATGGTGTTGAATGTTTACATTTCGTCATCCTGCGCTCTCAGGCCACTTGGCATGCAGTGAAACCCAGCTGTGGAGGAGCTGTGGTGAGTGTTCAGTGGTGCATTGGACCAGCGAATAGAATGAGATGCAAGAAAAACGTCTGGAGCATGTGGAACACTGACATATTACCCAAGGATACAAAGTGGCCCGGGGTATCAAGTCTGTGATGTGTGTAGTGCAGAACTGTGCGTGCACTTTATTCACTTAGTAATTACTGGCATTATGATCTGCAATATCTAATTTTGTATACATTAGAGGTGTGGGTTTGTTGGGGCTTTTTCAGGACGGCTGGTTGAGTTCATGTAAGAATTGTAAGACTGTGGAAGAGACTGTGGCCCTTCATACTTCTTATTGTGACACAGTAGGACCTCTGAAGCTCAAGATAGCCTCTCGCTGCAGTGACTGATAAGCCAGAGAAACCACAGCATCATTTTTTTCGTGGTGTAAATCTAAATAGCCAGTCAGTCCGAGGGTGGGCTGACCTTAACAGAGCTACTGCCTGCCAAATTGAACCTCTATGCAACTACATCCTTTCTCTCTGCCGAGTAGTGTAATTGAGGTGATTTTTTCACATTATACTAACACCGGTGACCCAGCTTTTAGTCATTGCCTCTATAAATATCTTTATCTCATCTTTCCTACTGAAGATGGCTTCCCTTTTTTTCCCACAATGCATTAAGGTGTTAAATTTAATTTGGCATTTTGTCCTTACCAGTGTTAACGTTCTATCATGTGTTTTACTTTTAAAATAAAAATAGACAGTCCATTCAAGTAGTCGTCTCTGAGGACAAAGGTAAAAGTATTGTATACAGTGTTTGTAGTTTGTAGATATCACATGCACAGGGTAATTGTTGTGTAATTAATCAATGCAAAAACTTTCTTGTAGTGATTAAATTGATATGGCAGATCTCAACACAGGATCCATAATTGTCCTGTGTGATAGTGTTGGTTCTCACCTACTGCAGCTTGTAGTTCCGCATTGGCACATCTAGCATATGGCAGGCCTCCCACACACAAACTACACACAGAGACACACACAGACACACACACACACACACACACACATACACCAAGATGTCAGGGGCTCTTCTCTCCATGTCTGACTCAGTGTTATTTGCAGGTGGGTGTTGGGTTTCCCTTTTTTTCATCCGTGGTATCCTGTCAGAACAGGAAACTACTCCATAGGGTGGGATATTTCGTATAGCTCCCACCGAACTGGATCACTTCAATCCTTTGATTTCCACAACACCATGTATATGTCATACAAAATGTCTAGCGCAACATGATATGAAACGATGTGTGCAACCCTTGGGACAAGTTTCTAATCACACCTGAGGTGTGAGATGATTTGGCAGTGGGGATAGCTCTTTCAAGTCTGGGCAGAACCTGTTTTCTTGACAGATTTAGAGAAAAAATTCACCCTAAAGTCATTTAAAACAAACTCAGTTAATGAAGCGTGCAATTCCAGACCTATTTCATTTTATGGTTTGTCTCTTACTCATATGGACAGGTGGCCAAATATTTACTGTAAGCTTCCTCCGACCCCTTTTTCAAAATTCAGTAAAGGATGAATGTTTTTGGTTTTAGCCCTGTTAAATCCAAGACTTTTCTGTAAGTTTATCATGCAAAGAGGAACCCATAGTAGAGCAGGTAATGACTCTTCTCCCCCAATAATTGCCTCGAAAGAAATTCAACACAGCCACCACTTGCATCTTTGTGGAGTTGTTGCTCCTAGCATCTGAAATACAACACCGCTGAGGGACAATTTGAGGTAATTTGAGTGACAAGGTATGCTGTTCTGTGGCATTGTGCACACTCCACTTTTACTTTTTCCCGTCTGTATTTGCTATCTCTAGCACGACTGCACACTCTTTCCAGCACGACGGACATATCTTTCTGATTGTTTTCAAGAGGCATTTGGGGAAATGTGGAGAATCACCAGTCAAAATTTAAAATTTGGAGAAAGAGAATGCATAAATATAGTAAGTTACAGCATTTAAGCACCTCCCATGGAAACCCTTGGGCCATTAGAGATGGATGGTATCTGACAGAAGGTGCAGTGTGCAGCTGAGGTTGTATTTTCTTATTGTAGACAGCGCACCCTCTCGTTGATGTCCCATGAACACATAAGCATTAGCAGACACAATCTTCCATGGATAAACAGTAAGTCATTTTGTAACATGAGACTTTTACAGTTGAATTACAGAGAGTTCTCAATCTTCTGCTACCGTGTTAATTTGAGTGTCTTACAGGGGTGTAAAAAAACTACAGGTTCTATTCAGAGGTCTTTTGATTCTTGTCTGGCGTTGCTGTGTGAGGTCGGTGCCTGGTGCACACATGCCGTTTACAAGCCAAAGAGACAGGAATGTCTTGAGTCTGCAGCGGTACCACTCTGTACCATCAGAGACTGTTAGGTTTGGCTGTGAGACACTGTATATGCCATATCTGTGCTCGGCGCAGGGGAAGCCCTTACACAGCATCAGACGCCTGCACGTACGAAAGAGAAGCAGAGACAGACACAGACAGATTCATGAACACACTTAGAGACTGAGTCACACGAAGCCCGGGAGCAGATCTGGTATTAATTGTGAGGGTGGGAGTGGAATGAGGAATGCTGATGTGACATGGAGTCTGGTACGGTGGGGCAGAGCTCCAGCCAAGTTTAATTCAGTTGATTAAGAGGAGACAGGTGATAGAATACAGTTAATTCCGTATCCAGCTGGCAACGACTACAATAAATTGAATACCTCCTTTTTTTTTCCTCTTGTAAAAATCCTTTTTTCTCCAGTACTTATGAGGATTGTTTGACTTGCACAGTGTCAGTTATTGCAGTGAGTGTTGATTCATACGGTACCTTCAGTGTGCCGACATTTAGCTTCTGGATGAGAGTGACTGCAACAATAGTACAGAAGACGTACAAGACGATTTAAGTCGTGTTGCAGTGGCAGTTCTGGTAAAATTGTGCTTCAAGTCCAAAGACGAACTCCCGAATATTGTAGTCTATACAGTATTTATGAACATAAACTAGTGTCTTCCAGGCTTAGAATCCACAGCATCATGCTTTGATGCCACTTCAGAAAACACTAATGGAGCAGCAGCAGCAGACTATCCATGTAGATCTTTCTCATTTTCATGCTTGACCTTTTTCAGTGAAATGAAATTTACTCATCATACATTATAGCTCTGACACTGTCTGCAAAACCTGTATCTATTGCATGAAGACTTGTCTGCATAGTGGTTTTTAGCTCACTGGCAGTGAAATATAGCAGCATTTTCTGTTTGTGGGTGACGTTATCGCGGGTTCTTTATTTCCATTTGTGGGGAAGAGTTGTTTGTCTTTGGAATTAATGATCTAATTCCTCTGGGATCTTGCCAAATTTCTATATGATCAGCTAGTAAACACGTACAGAAATACCACAAAATGCATCTGTTTTTGTTCTTCTCTTTTCACCTAATAGGGTAGGTTAGTGGACTGATATACCATAACAATGACAGATCAAAATCCTTTATACAATGTAGGCCAAAGTGTTAAGAATGAATTGTTCATGGTATTGACTTTGTGAAAACAAAAAAAAAGACAGGAAGAGAAAGAGACACAGATGGCAAGGATCAAAGATGGAAGAACTGTAAGAGAAGCTGCGGGTGACAGATGAGACCCAGACAAGTAATGTCTTCTTATTATAGCAGGAAGAAGACTGTGAGCAAACAAGTACCAGCAAGTGGATTAGTTGGGTGAAGCATCAGTATCTACCACATTGTGTTTTTTGCAGTTCCCAACTCCTGTTGTTATACAGAAATTATTCTGTTTAAATAAAAGCCTCTCTGGATGGAAATTCAGCAGAAGATGCTGGTAATCAGGCTTTTAAGTCGTCTCCTTCTTTTATACGAGTGGAGTGCCGGGCGGAAAAAAAAATCAAAGATATTGTCTTGTCACCATTAGAAAAGTGATACGTCTAATAACTGCATGTCAGGGCACGTCAAAACATGTCGAGATTCACAGATGGTGACTGAAGAATTCCAAGGGTTTTTTTTGCATAACAGGGGTAAAGTCACATACAGTCGTTGCATCAATTTACATCAGTTAAACGCAGAGGACTACGGGAGAATAGTACAGGTTTTTAGATTCTCCAGAATATCCAGAGCACTTGTCTCATATTACATCAGCCAGCTCTGGTACCAAGAATGCTAATCCTGTTAGACGCACATTATTTCACCTGTTGTTTAATCAGAGACACGGAGTTGACAGTTAGAGTCCCTTGTCAGCCGCTGTGATAAATTCATTACAGTGTGTAAGGCTTAGTCCAGCTGATAATATTGTCATATCACAAAATCATTCCCCCCCCAAAAAAATCAAACGGGAGTCTCGACCTCTACAGAGTCAGATCTAATGTGGAGGAGAAAGTCTTATCTGGCAGCCTTTGGATCCCATTCGAGAAGGGCTCTACAAGATGGATGGGGGCATTTATCACAGAGCCTTTCCATTCTTAGGTTAGGCTCCGCACTTTAATGTGCCTGTCAGAACTTAAAAATTAAGGGAAAAAAATCTAAGTTTCTAAGCGTCACAGCTGCCAGTGTCTAATTCTCGCACAGTTTTCCAGTAATTCATTTTGATTCTCCCTTAAAACCACGGAGGTGCGAACATTGTCTGGGATTTCCGAGGTGACTGTGGTGAGCTGCACCTCTATTATTTCACTCTTGTGTAAACCACTTGGTGCGTGTTTACGCTGTACATGACGAAGATCGTATCCATCAGCTGTATAAACACAGAGCACGTATAGTTTAAGTGGTAAAATACATAAACATCACTCTGACACGCGAGCATTCCCATGGAATAAATATATACTTTTAGTTTGGGACATAGTTATTGCTGGGTGTATGGATTGTCGACGGTGGTTTGTGTCCATCACCGCTACATATAATGGAATATTATACAAAGTGCTCGGTGGTTTGGGATCATACCAAGTAAAGTGTTGACCTCAAAAAACTGCAAGACACTTTTGGTATCGTCCTGAATTTTTTTTTTTACCCATAAAGAACCAGTGTTATTTTTGCGGCATTTGCAAATATTTTTCTCCATATATTGAGCCTCCGTTATTTTCCATACATGATTTATCTCCATTCATTCTAATATTATCCTCTGTATTTTGCATCTTGCATTGATTCAACTCCACGGGCTTTACTGGTGAGTCAACGTTGTAGATGACAGCATTTCCACTACTTTCACGCTGTATTTTACACCATTTATTTTATTGTATTGATTGGTTTAATAGGCCATCGAGTAATAAACAGTTTAGATCAATAGATGATTTTCGTCGTCAGTGGATGTTTGGTGCTTTTGCGTTAATAAAGTCCTACCCTTTAGGTCACGTTTCCTATACAGTTATTGTGTTCCTACAGTTTCCCAGAAAACCTTTTCATTAGATTCTAGAAGTGCCCGGGCTCGTTTCAGTCACTTGTTGTAGGTGCAGGCATCAGGGAAGTCAGTGGAAACAAGGATAGTTTTTCAAGGTGAATATAAAACGAGCTTGTTTGCTCTTCACATCCATTACTTAGAACTTGTTTGTGGACGCAATTTGTCTTGATTTGTTGAAGCGCCCATGGGTTAAAATGCATATATCTCTGTATCTTATAATGAGCCTGCAAAAATGAACCAGATTTTTGATTCTCCAAAAATAAAACAGCGTGACTAAAATATTTTCTGCCCTCTGCTACACTTGCATCTGTGATTTTCTCCTTCTCGTATACAACCAGACGCAGCAGTGGAAAGTAAGCAAGAGCATGTATTCATTTGTTCTGCACTCAAGTATAGTTTTAAAACACCGAAGTTGAGTTTTTCAGTTTCATATTACATTCTCAAACACTGCCACAGAAAACTGTTTCTCATTGCTCTATCTACAGCTGACATCTGTTGTAACTGTTTATTTTGGAGGAATGAATGTTAAAGCGGAATGTATTTATACTCTTGATTGCATTCACAATTTCAGTGTCGTATAAAGTATGTGAGAGTAATGGATTATAAGCTCTGTCTCCTCATTAGGAAATGTTTTGCGGACTGCATGATGTGATACCGCAACATAAATGCATTTATCCATTTCATATCCATTGTGCCAAAGAAACTTTTACTTTCAACAGAGTACACTTTCACAATGTAATGTGCATATACCTGTTGGAATACGGAAGGCCAGCTCCGTCCTGGGATGCTCTCTAGATCCTGTGGAGGAGGTGGAGAGGAGGAGGCTGAAGGCCAAGCTGGCCTCCATCCTGGTCAGAGACTCCCAC
>JAPTHA010000024.1:3980730-3992729 GCA_029814585.1 Gymnapogon annona | reverse complement strand
TGTTCCAAGGTTGCTTCCCTTGAGGAGCCTTATGAATTTACATCTAAATTTACAATATGTTCACTTTTGAGCTGGTCGGTAACACTTGTGTGTAACAATAATTATCCTTAAAATTGTGTGTACCATGTTTTTATCCTGGTTTCAATCACACCATCAATGTGAGAAATTCTAATCAACCACATGATCTATTTGAATGAACTGAATTAGTTTAACATCTGCCCACGCACAATATATGTATTATTCAATGAATGGTCAAGGGAATAATGTGAATATTTCAGTGGCTTTAGTGTTCAGTTTGATAAGAGTTTTTTTCTATTTTAGTACAAAAATGACACACTATGTCCTTACTAGACAGACGTTTTACTCACACAAACTTTGATGCCACTTTATGTTTAGTGGAAAAATAACATTCACACATTCCTAAAATATAAAGTGTCAGGAAGGGGTCATTTTCCAATATGAAAATAATCAGATATAATCGGTAAGTTGTCTCAGTGAGCAATTAGGAAGCTAATTGAAACTGATTTTGTTTTGATGCTGTGCTTGTGTGTAACTCTACAGCTCATTTCGTAACACGTCTGAATGCTTCCGCTTGTCCCCTTACAGAAAAGATAAAGTTTTCACCATCAAATGTGTCCTCATCATCTGCAATGTTTTAAACAAAAAACAATCAGTCAACACGATGAAGGAATGGCTTCAAGGGTCTGTTTTATCTGTCGTGACATCAGCATCCCCAGACCAGGCCATAAAGTGCTCTCTGTATATCCAGTGTAAACATTTATCATCAGAATCAACATGGAGCTGATTCTCCTCATCCTATGTTTTTCCTCTGGACATAAGTGGGAGGTGCAAAGCTGAGACAAACGGCCGGTCCTCTGTCCATGTTGTATTGATGGGGTCAAGCAAGGACTCATTCCGTTATGTTGACACCGCAAACACACTCTGAGACAACAGAGCCACCAATGGATAATGGCCCAGCTTAGTCCGACAGTAATGTTATCGGCTCTGGAGAGGAATTCTGTAAATAACTCTAGGATTTACAAATAGACGCACAGTTCAAGCTGGCAAAAAAAAAAAAAAAAAAAAAGAATAATCGGAGCAAGCAGCGGAGCTAGAAATGATTATGCCATCATGCTGCGGCATATGTTTAAAAGAGAAGAAATAGGAAACAAAGAAAACAAAGGATGTGACTGTTTGGGAGAGGACAGATAAGAGTTTTATTTACAGTAATATGCTGAATAGGGAAGAGGATAGGAACATTTGCGTCTTATGTAAGAAAAAAATCTTTTGCAGTGGTATTTAGAGTTAGAAGTTTGCCACTGATTTACCTCGCTGTATTTTCTCATTTTCTCCTCCATCTAAATGCCAGATTTGCATATTTGAAGTGACAGCCGCTGAAAAAATGCTGCACTTCTTTATGTGTAATCATCACTTACTCGCGTCACACAAAAGCCTGCTTGAAATATGTCCATACAGGGTTGTTAGTGTAACTTAATAAGCCGCTGAATTCTTCTATTTTTAGAAGAGCAGTTTGGTGGAGGATACAATGCGCTGCATTGTAGGCTTTCTCCATATATATAAATCTATACACGGGTGAAAAAAAATAAATAGCACCGCAAAGTGAAACAAGGTCAAATGGAAATGACATCATTGTGTTAGTTAATGCATCCGTGGGCTTTACCACAGGAGCATCACACGCCACACCAGCCGTTCTGCTAAACATCTTCAAAGCTGTTGGAGCAGCGATGGAATGCGTTCAACTTTAAGGTTTTCCTGACTGAAAGTTGCAATGTTACTGTTTGATTTATTTCCCTCAGTTCATCTACTGACTTCCATATTAAGGTATTCACAACCTTTTAACTTGTCCAGAAATTCAATTATGTGCAGTGATATTTAGAATAAATGATATTACACCTAATGACCCTTTAAGATACCACTACGGTTCTTAATAATTTATATTTAGCTCCCCACTTCCCCACATTCAATACAGTTAGTATTATTTTTTTTAAAAGCAATTAGGAACGCAACGATTTATCATTTCTGAACAGGACTCGGTTCAAAAAACACACCATTAAAGTCATTAGAAACAATGTTTAGTGTTTTCAGAGACAGAAATGTGTTCCTCTCTTTTGTCTCTGCTTCTCCCTTACATTTTTTTGTTTTATTTTTGGGGTTTATTGTGATACAATCTGCATTTTGGACTGTTTTCCTCTAAGTATTTCAGCCGAGAACAAACACAAGATGCTGCTGCTGAGGGGATGCTGCTAATGGCTGCCACTAATGCAAGTTATACAGTTCAGTGGAAAAAAAATGTTGTGGCAGCAGAAACATTGCTATTGCTATTTAATGTATCTATTCCATTCATAATTTGTAATTCTAATGGCACAACATGACGCTAGTGTATTTTAGGGAAGCAGGAGAGTGCAATTAAATTCATTCAATTACTCATGTCAGTAAAGAGGCCAGTATAGTCATGCAGTGTTTCAGCATCTGTGTGACTGTTCACTTCTGTTTCAACAACAGGAGCCTCTTCTTTAACAACATCCTGGACTGACCAGGATGTGTTACGCCTGACACTCCCATTTTCACTCAACTCCTTACTTTTCTCTTTAATAAAGACTCCCGAGACCTCTGACAAAAGAACCGTTATGTGGTTTTACTTTATTTGTCAGCTTGTTCAAACTATACCGTCCTGGATTTAAAATTCCTTGAAGGGGAATGTAGTCCCTATAGGGAGGGCAAGCGCTCTGTCCTGTCACTTATTATAATGTAAGACTCTTAGTCCATATGATGTGAAATCACATTGTAATTTAAGGTAGAAATCAGTAATGACCATGATGATTATGATGATGATTTGCAAAATCGCTGGTTGTTACTAAGTTGGGCTGAGGGAAAATTAAAAAGAGTAACTTAGCGTCTTGTTGAGTCAGCACGGCCGCCAGTGACCATTAAACTAAACTGTGGTGGCGTAGCAACAAATAATTGAAACACAGAAACTGTGATATTGGTATCAGCTGCACAGTCATTGCACATTACAACCAAAAATCCATCATTAATACCCAAAGGAAAGCTAGTTTCACTGGACTTATTTCCCTACAAAGATTCTAATATAATCGCCCCATCAGATAATAGTGACTTTCATCCACATTTCTAAAAACTGTACATTCTTTTTCAGCAGCTTTTACACTTCTTGTGTCGGTGCTACATTGACAGACAGTGGCCTTAAAGGTGCTAACTGTCATAAAATACTTCATAAATCAAAACACCGCTATTGCCCTTGAAAATGACATAGTATTTTGTGTAATTCTATTTTTCTACGGAGATTTTCCAGCCTTTAAACCAAAGAGGGTTGAAAGGAAAAGGTGAGGGGCAATCACCTATGAATGTCCTCCACTGCTTCCCTTGTTTGCATAAAATTAATTACTCGAAATGACAAGTTGATTAAAGCATTAAATCTGACAATCAATGTTAAGGTTGTGGCTTATTAAACTGAATTAATTTATCAGCCAGCATTTCCTTTTTTTTTTTTTTTTGGTCTATGAACAGTGACAGCAGTCTGCAGGTTCTCAGTTGTCTCTCGTATTGGCATTTAGCACTATTGGTGGTTATTTCTGCAAGGACCTGCTGAAGGAGCAGCAGTAATCTCCGTGTGTTAAGCTCCTGGTACTTCAGTGTTCCAATCTTTCTGCGTCGCTCTGCAGGCTGAAAAAATAATCTTCCTCCTCAACCTGGCCACGATCTGCCAGCGTCCTTTCACCAGTGCTCCTCAGAACGAAATGTCACAGACCAGCATAAATAAGACATGAGAACTGGCTGCAGCTGACCACCTCAGCACCCCTTTACAACTGGAAAAAAAAAACAATAACAGCATCGCAAGATAATCTGGAACATTGTTATTGTAATTCAGATAAAGAATAACACAATCTTGACCTAAAGTTTGTGAAAGATGTGGTTTCCATTATCACATTTCCTGTTGGTTGCATCATAAGGCGATGTCCGGCCTATTCCTCAATCTTGTCTCCGGCAGCACCACTGTTCCCAAAGGACAGCTGAGAGATTGACTGTTTTATTGTATGAAGGCTCTTCCCTCATTCAGATGTTCTTTTCACACTTGGCTCTTGTATTGTCGCAGCTAAATGGAATCTCGGCAAATGCCAAACAGTGCAGTTCTGATGCTAAACAAACCCTTTGTCCATGAACACGTCTGTTTGTTCCTATTCTGTCATGTTTATGTGCACACGTGATGCCTTTCAATTAGACTTGAGGACAAAGTTCCATCGTTCTCTATTACTGTTTCCCAGGAATAGCATCAAATTGGCCAGAACAGTGTGACACTGAGGAGTTTTTTTTTTTGCTTTTTTTTTTTTAAAGATAAACCCTGCCTCAGAATTTCATTACATTTCTCTTAGTAGCAGTGGGTCTAGACGGGAGGGAGAAGCGACAGAAATCTGACAGCACTCAGTGAAATGGGATTTGAGGTCTTGCAGTAATAATGCAAGGTTGTTTTTCAAGTAAGCAGACGCTGCCACTCAGCCAATAACTAAGGTGTCACAGTCATGATGGTATCTTCTAGTGAATGGATGTCGTGACCAATCAGTTGTCTGTAAAATTACCTTCAAATTAAGCAGAAGTGGAGAATCCCGGCTTCATAAACGTCCTGCCATTGTATTTATTCCAACCGTTCACTGAACCCATTTGGATGAACACACCTCCTCATCCAGGTAGATGAATGGAATCACCTGTGTCGATTCTCCACCTCTGAAACAAAGTAATTATAAAAGTTAATTTCATGCCTTTTTTTTCTTGATTTTTTTTCATTCCACCAGTGTGCTTTCGGTATGAAAACAAAATATAATGTGCCTTTACAATAACTGTTTGCTTTTCTTTAGACCCACTGAGAGAATATGAAAAATTTCAATGGCAGAATCCTCTCAAAAGCCTTGATTTTTCCAAGCCCAAGTGCATAACCTTAATGTACAGACACACTATGCAGTGGAATAGCTTGAAGTAGCTAATGCTTATCCATAAATATTCATTCTTCAGGCAGACCGTTCCTTAGTAGATCACTCTCTTCCTTTTCCCGCGTGAGCTGTAGAGAAAGGACGAGGGTGAACCCTGTCTTTTTCCTGAGTGTAATGTGCGGAAACTCCCAGTTTCCCCTGACAGTGAGCTCTAAGGGGGGTGGAAAGAATGAGGATGAATCCCCTCACATCTGTTTAAAGGCCGTGTGCTTAAAATATTCCTGTCTTCTTTCTTATCACAGAGTGTGCCTGATCATGAATTCTGCTCTCAACGCTCGTGAGTCAGAGTTGTGATCCTCTTTGTTGTCCGTGTGTGTGTGTGTTTATGTGTGTGTTTCCATATAGGTGACCTGGTGTCTCGGGCCATGCACCACCTACAGCCACTGTACATGAAGAACCACAATAACGGGACACCGATTCACCAGAAGAGCGGTGTGATTCACTGGTCCCCCGAGGCGATCTACACCCTGTGTTACTTCATGCACTGCCCTCAGATGGAGTGGGAGAACCCCAACATTGAGCCGTCAAAGGTTACCTTACAAACAGAGAGGTAGGATGAAACAAAGGGGAAAAAAATAGCCGCTCCTAGTTGGTCAATACACATCCTAAATAACACAGCCCGATAAAAGATAAAAGATAAAAGATGGATTGCACATGCAACAAAGAGGCTGGTATTGATTTATTCATTAGACCTCCGCAACCTCATTTTGTACTATGGTATTTGCAGTAAAATATAGCTGATTTAATGTGCAGCAGGACAATAATAGAAAAGCACCATAAGGCCACAGTGCAACAAAGTGGAAACTCCCTCCGGTTTACACCTCTGCACATGTCCTTCCCCTCAGCCTCAATATATAAACTTTAGTTACAATCTGTTGGTAATATTCTGTCGGGATCCGCAGTGGAACTGTACACCTCTACAGAGTGTTCTTTTATTGTATTTCTGGCTCTCTGTGCTTATCCCTGAAATGGCACACCAGATGTTTTCCTCTGGAAAGAAAGCACAGTTTTATATAAGTAAATCGTCAGATTATTGGCTACTACACTAAGGCCTCTGGGTGACCTGAATGAGGCAGTTGGAATGGGTCTGCCCAGAAACGACTGTGCCCAGTATCTCCAAAGATAATTACTGTCACTGACGTAAGAACATTTTCATATTGTAATCTGAATTTCCTCTTACGTTTTTTTCTTTTTAGTACCATGAGTTTATAGTACTGCACCACATCAAATACTCACAGCTTTAGGAAACTATGTAAATGCCCCCTATGTAAATGAACACAATGAATGCCAGCTGCGTCAAACAGATTGTCACTAAATGAGGATGTGAAGAGGGTTTTAAAACTCAAAATTGCTTCAAAGTCAAGAAACTACGAGACATTTGCCCTAAATATTAGGTCAGAATTACAGGAAAACTAGTTAAACTTGATACAACAGATCTGGTGTACTCATAAAATGTGTTAGGACTTGAGGGAAATTAAAAAAAAAGTTTTATCCTGCTAGTTCTTCGAAGAAAACTCCATTTAAGAACACATTTGTGAGTATAAGTGATTCCAGTTAGAGTTCAGTTGGTGTGAGTGTGTGAAGTACGGATGACAGAAGGATAAGATTAATATCTTCATAGTTTTATTTCTTTCATCTTGTAATCCGGAGGTTATTGACACTTCCCACAAGTCATTCTGGTTTGTTTCGGATACTGTGTGGAGGCTTTGGGGGTCTTCACCACCAGGCCACTGCCCTTTGCTACGCTTGTACTTCCCTCAATGACAGATGTGTCTGTGCTCTGAATTATAGATTTGTTTCCAGGTGGTCATGGGGCCTTTACAGGTTACTACAAGCTGAGGTCCATCTAGGTACAGCTTTGAGTATTCAGTCTGGTGGCCTTAAATCCTTGATAGATTTTATTGAGTTGAAAATGAGGGATTTATCATCGTGAACCAAATGATAAAAAGTGTTCATGTGTCCAGCCTTCGGATTCAAGTTATTATTGGAAAAAGTGTTAGATATTAGTTTTAGTAGAAATATAACTTTTTCAGGGGTAATAGTCTAAACTTTGCTGTTTCTATTATGTGAAAAGATTGTAGATATAATTTCAGCAGTATTACACACTTTTAGGCTCCAGTGACCCCCGCAACCCTGCAAAGGATAAAGCGGGTTTGGAAGATGAATGAATGAATGAATGTTACTAATGCATTCAGTGCATTAGTAATGTGTTAGTAATACGTTAATAATGCATTTAAACAGTATGATTACTAATGATTACCATGATTACTAATCGTGACCGATTACACTTCATGCGTAAGTACAGTGATTTATTTTTCTTTTCTTTCACTCACACTCCTATGTATATCTTTAGCTGCTTAGAATTTCCTGCGCTTAAGCAGAAGCTGTTGTCAGTTCGCAGCAGAGGTGGAAACAGGGCTGACAGTTGAGCCTGAGCAGTCGTCCTCAAAGACTCCAGACTTTATCGCCTGCAGTGGAGCAGATATCGGCTAATGTGTGTCCCAGGTGTCTTGACTGACATCTGCTTTAGCTCTGATTATCATTAGTAAGGAAAATCACATCCATGCGTATTTGTTTTTAGTCACCAGGGCTCAAATGAAACAAGCTACGATTAAGAAAAACACAGAGTCTGCAGTACGTTGTCCTCATGTTTTGCAGTAATTCAAAGACGTTCACATGGAAACAGGCACCTTGAACTTGCGGAGTAGTTTGGTGCATGGTTTGCAGGTCTTATACATTCCTTGGGTCTTGACGAGGTGCTGTGTGCTGCTTTAATGAAGCCTGTGGAACCAATAATGTCACATGGTTTTTAGGTCAGGCTGTTTTGAAGTGAGTAACAGTGTTTGCGTTTCATTTGCCGATCAACTTATCGCTAAAAGATAACTCAAGGTAACACAAAGTACAACTGATGCAACTAATTAGCAGTGAGTGACAGATGTTAAGCGAGCATGTGTCAAGGACAGTGCGATCGTTTGTGATGCACAGAAGAGTAAACCCTGGAGGAACGGACAACAGGTTTCATCACGCACAGCCAACGTATGCAGCAACTGAATGGAAACACACGCATTGTTTTATAATGACTAAAAGGCAGAATCTGTAAAAAAAATCTAATAATTTAATTTCACGAACACAAATCACTTTAAAATCACAATTTTGTAAAAAAAAAAAATGCTAATGTACAGTAAGACCTAATACTTAAATACATAAAATTAACATTAAATTATTTATGTTTCAAAACCTCATGCATATGTTAGCCATGTAATTACTCTGTCAGCCTTCATAAGGTGTTATAGTTTAAAAATACACGTGCGCACACACACACACACATAATGTTTTGCATAATCTGACAGCTCATTGTGTAGAGACTGCATCCATAACATGCTGTTCATACAGTAATGGAGGTCAGAATGCAATATCATGTATATGTATTTTTAAGCATATGATTCCTCTGTGGCTGCTGTAAACACCGACTCAGAAGGAGTGGGGGAGAGGTGCAAAAACACAGGTGAAGTTATGTAATTGATGCTTTTCATGGTGCTTTTGTATCGCTCAGGTATGACATCAGTGAGATAAATTTTCCCTCTTTAAAAAAAAAATCTAACATGAATTTCTTTCAAGCCACGATTTCCCCCAAACAGATGTTCAAAGAAAAGTATTTCTTCTAGAAATGTAGAATCTTGTATCCTCATAGCTGAGACGTTCCTTGGACTTTATGATCACATTTTTACCTCCTTTCATTTGGAATTTTTTTTCATATCAGTCTGTGATAGAAATAGTGCTTGTCCACCAGACATGCAGGTTTTTTTCTCTCCTTTAAAGCGTCAGCATCACCTGTATGACCACAGTATCGCTTACAGTCTGTTTCTGAGCACTCTTATGTATAGATTTTCAGAAAAGCAAGTCATCCTGTTAGACCTATAATGACCTGTCCAGGACAATATATCTTGGCATGCAATAACCATAGGCTCCATCCGGTTTGTTCATGAAAGAATGATGATCATAAAAAGATGCAATGTTATGCAAAACAGATTAAATGCAGTGACCTTGTAAGTAATAGTATGATATCCATAAGACTTTGTGATAGCTTAAGGACATGGCAATGCATTTAAAGTAATGTAATGCACTATTTTGTGATGGATTATTACGCTGAGCTCTCTTTTGTAATGGGTGATACTATAAAACGATTCTATATCAATATTGCATACTACAGTAAGATTATCTCTAGGTCTACCACCTGAGCCATGGCTCAGGTGGTAGAGCAGGTAGTCTGGTTGGCGGTTTGATTCCCGCTCTCTCCTGATCATGTGCCGGTGTGTGAATGATGACCCTGCGATGAACTGGTGACTTGTCCAGGCCCCCCCCCCTGCCTTCACCCTGAGTAGCTGGGATAGGCTCCAGTGACCCCCGCAACCTTGCAAATGACGAATGATGATGATGAATGAAAGAAATTGATAGTTACTCAAAAGATTAACAATTTCTGTAGCTATACAAATTATATCAAAGAATACAGTTGGGGTTTTTTTTTAAGAAAAAAGAACCAAATTATTTAGGGTCTGTAATATATGGTCTGAACCTGTACGGTTAACGGTTATCCAAATGTCTCTCACCACCAAATGATACACCACTTTTGGGTCTTTGATTTTATGTTGTTGTTAATCTTTTTCTCATACACCTGCAATATCAGGTGAGGTCACAGAAAAGAAAAACAAAATTTAAAAAAATGCAAATTCTGTATCAGATAGACGTTCTTTCCTTGCTTAGATATTTATAGAATATGGCTAAAGTTCAAACTGTGCGTCTCAAATAGTCATCATGAGCCTCTGTCTCCCCCTACAGGCCTTTCTTGGTACTGCCACCTCTGATGGAGTGGGTGCGTGTGGCAGTCGTTCACACAGAACACAGACGCAGTTTCTCTGTGGACAGTGATGATGTCCGGCAGGCGGCCAGACTGCTGCTGCCCGGAGTGGACTGTGAACCCCGCCAGCTCCGGTACGGCTGTAAAGCAGCGCACTTTGCCTTCAGGCAGCAGAGCATGCGCACACAATCACACGCATACAAAATATAACACTTAATCAGTGAGATAAAAAAAGGAAGGGGGGTTGGGAGGGATCCGGGGGGGATCCCTTTCCTTATTGTGCCAGCAGTGTTTAAAACTATGCTTATCTTGACAGGAGTTTAGGGAAAAAATATGGTGCAATGCAAACAGTCAAAACAGTCGAGGCGCACTGTGAATCACTTAACGCGCTTTGCCCTTCAGAACGGATGACTGCTTCTGCGCCTCGAGGAAACTGGATGCTGCTTCAACTGAAGCAAAGTTCCTCCAGGACCTGGGCTTCCGCATGCTCAGCTGTGGACGCACGGATCTGGTGAAGCAGGCTGTCAACCTGCTCGGACCGGATGGTATCAACAGCATGAGCGAGCAGGTGAGAGACGCGTCTGACGCCGGCAAAAAAATGAAGATGCAAGCACTTTTATACCAAAGAACACAAACAGCACACAGCATGTGAGAGGAGGAAAAGGTGTCTCGCCTTTGAACGCAACACGAACTTCAGCTTAAATAGTATGGCAGAAATTACTAAGAGAGAACCTACAATTATTGAAGAATGCTTTATAAATTTATTCAAAAACAAGATAAAGACTGAAAAAATCATATCTATCATGTACAAAAACTTGATATATTTAATGTCAGATGATACCCTACATATTAAACAACTATGGGAATTGGAGCAAAATGTCTAAAATATCTCATAATATATCAGCAAAATATCTGAAGAATGCTGGGAGAAAATAATTTGTCGAAGTTACAAAGGGATCATCAGCCAAAATTGGAGAGAGTTTGATTGGAAAACAAAAATTTGATTCTTTCGAACTCCACTGAAAACATATATGACCAAAAATACACCTACAAATAAATGCTGGAGGATATGTGACAGCGGTGGGTGACCACACCCATATCTTCTGGGATTGCCCAAAAATAAGATCATTCTGGGAAAATGTAAAAAAAGATGATTGAAGACATCCTGAGAGTAGACCTTCCAATGGACCCCTTGCTGTTTGTTTTGCACTTATATCCCAGTGATGTTTTCACCACTGATCAATGCCATATACTGCATGTCTTGTTGATGGTGGCAAGGAAAACAATCACTGTAAACTGGCTCAAGCCCAGCCCACCCACTATTACCCAATGGACCAACCAACTACGGCATGTATATTTGATGGAATTCCTAACTGCCCAATTACAGCTTAAAATGGACATTTTTTTAAGAAGATGGTCACGCACATCGAGGCTGTTTACTTTGTAAAATCAACCTGTCCCTTGGGATGTGTAGTATGCCTTTAGTTTGTTTTACTATTTATGTATCTATTTTTTGTTTGTACCTCTTTGCAAAAAGGCTGTCATCATTTTGAGCCCCATCTCTGTGTTCTGTTGTAATGAAAATTGCCTGTGTTGTTTGTTTAAGGCAATAAAGTTAAAAAAAAAAAGTATGGCAAGCCAAGTCCGTCAAATATCACCTATACTACAACGAGGTAGAAGGCAGAAAAATAAAACGGCGTCCAAACAACAACAAAAAAACGCTGTATTTTACGCGGTTTTTACTTGAATAATGTTGTGTTCAAAGAGGTCACAAATTGCGTCAGTCAAGCGGGGGTATGTAGACCCAAACACAAAGATGATACTGGTCTCTTTTTAAACGGTTTAATGAGCATACAAAAATACAAAAACATTTAACTGGGCAGAGTCCATAAAAAGGTCAAAACCAGAATACCATGTCCAATATAAAGTCCATGAGGCAAACAATTTCATCCAAAAGACAAAAGCCAGAGCCTGAATAAAAGGGCAGGGTCAAAACCAGAAATCTAACTAGACAAGAAAACGCAAGAAAGATGTCAAAGTGCTAGACCAGGGGTGTCAAACTCATTTCATTCAGGGGCCACATTCAGGTACATTTGATCTGAAGCGGGCCAAACCAGTAAAAT
>JAPTHA010000024.1:3943846-3961720 GCA_029814585.1 Gymnapogon annona | reverse complement strand
GGGGGGGGGGTTGATCCTTTATCCTTCAACATTTCTGCTTCCTGTTTTGCTCCATCAGCAGCAAGCATCCAACGGAACGCTGCAGGATTTTGACAAAGACAGAGCCTGGAAGGCAGTTGTGGTGCAAATGGCCCAATGAGGAGCTCTGTAGTAAACAGGAAGTTTGATGAGACAGTGGAGGAGATGCACGAAAGCTCATTAATCTTCAAAGCAGAAGAATACAATCGTTAACATTAGGTGAATGAAGAAAAGGCCATGGAGAGTGCATACAAGGATTCAAGAGCACATAAATGCATTTTTATTTGATGTAGATATTTGCAAGGATTTCAGCACTTTGTTACGATACCTTTTTGGGGATTTTTATTACTGTTATCTGCTTATACTTAGAAGAATTTGACTTACTTTTTGGATTTCGGCAAGCACAATTTAGACTCTAAAATAGGTACAAGAATGATATGAGCTAATATAAAGCATTGGATTAAACAGATTTCTAGATTTGACAAATGTAGTATGGAGTAAATAGATCATGCTGTTTTGTCAGCAGAACATTTATGGTTCTGTGTAAAACAATCAGTTTATTTCCAACTGTATTTAAATATATCCAGGCCACTGTTTTTGCTATTTGTATTTTTATAATGAATTGAATCTGTTATTTCATTGTGAACTGTAAGACAACAAGCCCTACATTAAAACTAGAGGCAGACTTCAGTTTCTTTCTGAATGTTAACCATCATTTTAGTTATTTTTACAGCAAAAATAAAGTTTGTTGAGTAGTAGGTGTCCGTGTCTCTTGTCATTTATTCTGTGGTTTTATGGTTTTACGGCATCTTAACTTGAATCTGTCCGGCTTGTAATTGTAAAAGCTTGTTATGACCTGCTTGTAAAAAATGTTGAGTACAGATTATTAGGGTTTTGTTTTGTCAATAATATATAACAAAGGCTCATTGTAGTGATAATGGGGTTATTTGTGTGTTCCATTTGCTTGCAGTTTATACTGTGACAGGAAGCAGAAAGCTGCAAATGAATTATTCTTCAAACGCAAGATAGCCTGAAACAAATCACCTTCAGAGAAGAGACACAGGGAGAGAGGCTTGTGTTTGCAGCAGCTTCTAAAACCGGTGGAAACCGGCTCCGGGAAAACAGACTTGTGGCTCGAAGTCCAGCTGACGACCACCGGGGGGCGCGCACAGTGGCGCGGTCCCGTCACCATAAAATCAAAAAAATAATAATTTAATAATAATAATTATAGGCTGAAGTTTAAACACCTCAGCAGTAAGATCCAGGGTTACATCTAATGTCAGCAGATTAAAATATGATCCAGAAACAGCATTGTCAATAAACCCACTAAAATATATACAGGGCCCCAAAACTTTACAGCATGCATTCCACCACGATTTCTTAACATAACAAAGATTTATCTTCATTTCAGAATCAGGTTCTTGGTGCAGACTGAACCATGCGTTTAAACTGAGCTCTTGGGTGCGTTTAACTCAAATTCAATCAAATCCAGTTCTTATAACCACACCCGAAGAGATTGAATGACAGAAATCTTTTCCATTCGTCTTTTCGCACGTGTCTGAGGCCAATCCCACATGATGGAAAGACTGGATAAACCTACCAATAACAAAGTAAAACCCTTATGGTTGGGTTGTGCTCTTACGAAGAAATAATGGCCAGAGCTCAGTCTATTGTGGTCGTTTAATAGATAGATGTTCCTTTATTTGTCCCACTCGGGAAATTCACAACTGTCTGTTTTAAAATAGTGCATATGGTACCGTGATAGTAACAGTTGACTGGTGTTTTGTCTACAAATGATGATACTCGGTGGGATATTTGTGCACAGCCCAATTAAACTGTGCAAAAATCAGCATCCAAGCCGACCTGTGAATCACGGTCCTACACTCTGCGTTAATTCGGTTAACGGATGGGGATACAGGCGAGGTGATGCGCCGAGCTGGAAAAAGCTTCATGTGTTATCTCATCCCTTGTTTCTGAGGAAGAGGCAGGGCAGGGAGGGGAGGAGAAGGCTGAAGGGAGGGGAGCAGGGGGGGGGGGAAAGGCGGAACAAACCGGTGTGCTCGGATACATGCTGTAGCTGCTCGCCCGCACTGCAGATTAACTCTTACCGTGCCGGGAGATGCAGCGAAACATGGTGAGTGAGTGTTGTTATTTTTTTTCTCCCACCGCATGCCCTTGTATCGTTTCTTTGCAACGGGGAAGAGAAAAGAGAGGCTTTTCCGGTGTTCTGCTGTGTAGTGGCGGGCAGCTGATGTAGGTATTGATCAGTCAGACTCCTACAGGAGGATCTCCTCTTCTCTGATAACCTCCACACACTGATGCACTCAGCGACGCATACACACACACTCACGCGCTTGAAACGTTACACTTGATGTTCAGCATCTCGTCTCTGCTGCCGGTACCGGAGCTATCGGGTTCCGAAACGACTAGTGCATCCGCGACTGGAAGCAGCTGCAGTTGACTGCAATGCAATGTCTCTGGTGGAAGTGTGTGTCTCCTGGATACGATTCTCACAGTGTTCCGGACTCACATAGCCTTACCTGTTAGGTTATATAGCAACTGCACTGAGGGTTTTCTCACTCTGAACAAACGTCTGCAGTGTTCTGTGACAAGATACTAAAATGAGTTAAGTGTCATCTATGTCCATACTGCCTATACCGTCATAGTATTTCTTGACACCTTCTTAAAATGCTATGGAGTTGCTTCAATCGTCTGGCTTGGTGAGGTATTTCAACCTAAGACGAGGCAAGGAAATGCATGAGAACAAGTGTCAGGCAGATAGGGACTGAAAGTTCTCCTCTCCTCAGCCATCACCTTATTCATAATGAATGAACTCAGCTCCTGCAGCCTTTCTACTGGAATCCAACTCTATAGTTGACTGTAGTGGCCAAAACAATGCTTGATGCTCTAGTAGCCAGAGGTTATGGGATTCCCTCCATAAACACTGCCAAGCTTCTCCAAACTGTGGGGCATAATCTGTTGGCCTGGACCAGTGCCAGTGGCTCACAAACAGCAGTGCAGCCTCTAACCGAGTTCCTAAAATAATGATGCTACCCCTTTAAATTTAAATTATGCAAAGTTTATTTCTCCTCTGAGCTTCCTCCAGACAGTCTTTGAGGATTTGGATAAAGTTGCAGTGATTGTCACTAGGCAATATCCGGTGAAAACAGAGTTAAATCTGTGCTGTATATCATGTTATCCCATACAGGAAGGACATCTTGTTCTTCCTTTGAAGTCCTGCACCAATGACTGCATGATGTCAGAATTACATATGCAGCCTTAAATACCCTTCCCTGATAGTATTTCAACACTCTCTCCTTTTGAAAAGTGTTTTGAGCTCATTGTCGTGCGGGTGACAGTGCACCAAAGCCGATCAGAGTGAGCTAATTGATCCCGCACTTATGAAAGTACAGTCTCTAGGTTTTGCTCTCTAGTGCCTGACATATTAAATATACTTACCAGGGCTTGTCATAGAAGTATTTAACTGATGAGTTTCTGCATAATGAGAGCAAAAAGTGACATTAGGGCACTAGCAGTGGCAGAGAGTGAGACAGAGAAGGAAGCAGAGCAAGTAGGTGAAGACTAGTGTTGGGAAGAGGTTACGTATTCATGTTCTTCACAAAGGACTTTCACACAACCTTCAGGAGGAATGAACATGCAGCAGCCATCAGTTCCACACTGCATAATTATGAGTATACATTGACTCATTTATGCATATGCATAGGCTCACTCTCAAACAGCATACACACTCCAATACACACGACAGAATATCCCTCCGACTAGTGTTTTGATTCACTAAACCCCAAAGCGAACATGTTGTTCCACAGAGGTAATGACCACCTCTGGACAATTTTAGAATGAGTAAAAAAAAAAAAAGAACATTATCATCTTAAGACATTTAAAAGTCTTATTTGAAAAATGAATTCAAATTTCAATCAGTTTTACATTAGTTTATTTTTACAACACATTTCTCTCATTAACCTCAGACGCAACTGCACTGACACACAGTCCACTGGTCAGAGTGAAGATGTGTTGCACATTGCTGAATCAGACAGGATGATGGATGGGAGCTTTTCACATGTCATGTTTCCAGAAATTGTATTATGTACCTGACTGTTCTTGGATAATAAATGCACAGACTGTTTTTTTTCTTTATCTTTCAGGAAAGGATTGGTCAGAGCTTTTCTTGTTCAAAGCTCACGTAACAACTCCTCGGCCAACTATCACTTTCCCTGGGGATTGCAAGGACGCCTTCTAATCTCCGTTCATTTTTCAATCTGCCACACAGTGCGTGGACGGAGGCCAGGCACACAGAGGCCATAACATAGGGATGCGCACAGAAAAGGGAAGAACAAAAGTGTCCTTCTTAGTATTACGTGTGTTCCCCTCGAGCTGTGAAGAACTATAGAAGAATCTCTTCTCTGTCCAAAGCACACCACAGAGTATGACTTGTTTTTTCCTCACATATGGTGACAGGGGCTGAGTTTGGCCGCACCTTGGTGTGTGTGGGCCTCTGCGCAGGCGAGTGTACCTAACAGACTGTGTTTCAGGAGCGCCAGGCCAGAGGTGGTTCTAGAGTGTGACCTTTTGGTTCCGGATGCAGAACATCCTTGATCAAAACTTAGACATGGCCACAGCTCTACTCGCCGGCGAGAAGCTGAAGGAACTCATTCTGCCGGGATCCTCTCAGGATGAGAAGGGTGGGGCGCTGGCTGGACTGATGGTCCAGCTCAAACTGGAACTTCCCTTTGATCGAGTTGTCACTATAGGGACCGTTATCATCCCCATTCTGCTGGTCACTCTGGTCTTTACAAGGAACTTTGCAGGTGAGATGTTCAGCCACTAGATGGAGTTCATTACTACAGAAATCCTCCACTACTTGGATAGATGCTGTCAACCCACTTTTGGATAAGCTTAGGGTTATAGCATACATACGTTCTGTTCTCTTTAAAGCAGAAAAAAAAACCTAAAATTTTTATGAATGCCTCAGGAACTTCCCCTGCACATTGTGTTCTATATGCACACTTTAATATTTTCTGTGAAAGTCTCAGCTAAAAACCCATGTGAATATTGCAGGTAAGAAAAGCAGCGCTGGGAGGTAATGTATAGGGAAATGTAGAGGAAGACAAAACGACAGGGATGGATTTTTGGGAAGGGAAAGGGGAAGACATTACAGATGAGGGTGTATGTGATGGAGGGATGTTGGCTCATTGCTGAGTCAGACTCTGCGTAGACTCTGACTGGGTGTTAAATTTTTAAGAGCAGCAGGAAGTTGGGGTGTTTTAGATGTCAGTCAATGTGTGACTCTATGTAAAGTAAAGGTCAGGACAGAGGTGTACTTTCAAATGCTCAGAAAAGGACAGGAAATCTGGTAAAACTTGTGTTCTAACTTGGCATCACTCCAGACACATGTATACATTATATATTTAGGTGAGGATTTAATGGATTTATTGTACTTATATACTGATGCGGAGGTGGATTGGTGTGTGATGTGTGTCCCATAAGCCCATTCAAATAACCATTTACCATGTAAAATAATAATGATAATGGTAAGAATAACCCAAAGAGATTCCAAAGAGTGCCTTGTGAATACCTGCTTTGAAAAGTGATCAGAAAAATTACACCCTTGTCACTAAAATACATTTTTTATGTAGTACAGTGGTTTGAATAGCACTTAATGGTTCTTTTTTTACCATTTGTTTCAAAGTATTTGAGGGCTTACTGTGTTGTGTTACACTGAAAGTAAGTTATAATGAAGATTAATGTTTGAAATATTTGCAGAATCACATGTCATAGCATTCAGCATCTACTGTTTCAGAGAATTATAATGCTACAGACTTTTACTTTGTGTCTCAAGAACTGACAGAGGTCAACTTCTATTGGAAGGAATGTTCTCATTCCCTCTGTCAGAGTCAAGCAGATACTACTCCTGCCATTTAAAATAAAAACAGCATGAAGGTGATAAACAGATTTCTGAGGTGCTACTTACAATCCAGTGGAGATCAGAATGCTGCACCATACAATAACAAAGTTACTTACTAGATTGGGCCTATTTAGGGATACTCAGTACATTTAGTGTTGTACTATATTTTGAGTGATTACAACATTTGTAATATGATAGTTTTGCTAATGTAATTGTAAATGTTGACAATTTAAGCCATTAAAATAAGAGCCAGGGTGTGTAGTGATGTACTCTACCTTCAGGTAATATGCTGCATGATATGAGATGTAACAATTCATCTCATTCTAACAGGGAGTTCTTGGATTCATATGTTCTTTCTCTGCTCTCCTCAGAGGAGTCCATATACTGTTACACACCGCACAACTTTACCCGAGACCAGGCACTGTATGCAAGAGGCTACTGCTGGACAGAGCTCCGTGATGCTGCTCCTGGTGTGGAACCTCAACTCTGGCCTTCACTGTTCGAACACAAGTTCCTGCCCTATGCTCTGCTGGCATTTGCAGGGATCATGTACATCCCGGCTTTGGGTTGGGAGTTTCTTGCCTCTACACGACTCACTTCTGAGCTCAATTTCCTGCTTCAAGAGATTGATAACTGCTATCATCGAGCTGCTGAGGGCAGAGCTCCAAAGATTGAGAAACAGATCCAGTCTAAAGGACCTGGTATAACTGAGCGAGAGAGAAGGGAGATCATAGAGAATGCAGAGAAGGAGAAGAGCCCAGAGCAGAACCTGTTCGAGAAGTATTTGGAGAGGCGGGGCCAAAGTAACTTTCTGGCTAAGATTTACCTGGCACGCCACCTTGCTATTATCTGCCTCAGCTCGATCCCCATTTCCTACCTGAGCGCCTACTATGCCCGCCAAAGGCAGAATGAATTCACCTGTGCCCTTGGTGAACCCCCGGACATCAGCAGCTATTCAGAGCTGAAGCTCAGGGTTAACTGTAAGCTGCCTGCTGTGCAGCTGCAGCGTATCATGGCAGCAGTAGATATCGCACTCCTCTGCACCATGAACCTCATCATTCTGCTTAATTTACTGCATCTCTTTGTAGTCCGTAAGTCTAACTTTGTATTTGACAAATTGCATAAAGTGGGTATTAAGACACGACGGCGTTGGCAGAAGTCTCAGTTCTGTGACATCAATATCCTGGCCATGTTCTGCAATGAGAACCGAGACCACATCAAGTCTCTCAACAGGCTGGATTTCATCACCAATGAGAGTGACCTCATGTACGACAACGTGGTCAGGCAGCTGTTAGCAGCACTTGCACAGTCCAATCATGATGCTACTCCTACTGTGAGAGACTCTGGGATACAAACAATTGATCCTAATATGGATCCCTCTGATCTCGGGGTGGGAGAGATCGGTGGAGAGCCGTTGGTCATCAAACGGCCTCGTAAGAAGATGAAATGGATCCCGTCTTCAAATCCCCTTCCTCAGCCATTTAAGGTAAGACCATTCTCCATGCGATTCCATTATTGCATTCGTTGCCGCATCTGACAGTGCGAGTGAAACCTAATGTAGGCCAGAACACTTCCTGTGAGGGGGGGGGAACAGGTCATATCAAAGTGGACAAAGATGTCTGAGTGTTTGTTCTTCCGAATGAGTCATGTCTGCTCTTGATAACAGGCTCTTTGTCAGAATAAGTGGGCCTCAGATAAGTGCAAAATATGTAGAACGCTGCCTCTCTCTAAACCCAGACTGTATTTAAAGCAATGATATAATGATGTGTTTCTTGTTTTCTGTTTTTGTGAAGGAACCCCTGACCCTGACACGTCTGGAAAACAACACCAAGCCTGAAAAACCTAAGCCTCTCAGACGAAAAACAGTAGCAGACAGTTTCATTGCACCACTTCTGGACAGTAAAAGCACACAGCATCCTGCAACAAAAGGTATGACACCGCTTTTAATTAACAAACAAAAAATGCATAACCTGCACCCACTGGTTATGCAAATGGATAAAATTACGATGGAACTTTTGTGCCTATTGTTTGTTTTCAAGCCAGAAAGAGGTCAGAAATGTTAATGTGGAATTTGTAGACTTTGGGTAAACAATGTGTCTTTCTACCGTTTGCTGCAAATGGTTGAGCTCCTTTTTAAATGACATTTTTCATTCTCAATTGTAGATTTAAGCGTCATGGAGAAAAAGCACACTCGGAACTTCTCGCTGGACGTCCACCCATACATGCTGACAATTCGTAAACCCAAGGTGGAAACAGTAACCGCTGAACCTCTTCCCTCAGAGCACAATATGGACACAGTATACCTTGAAGGCACACATACCATTGTTCACGTTTCTGGAGCAATAACAGGTAAGATTGATGTGTTTTTGGTTTTTTTTAAGCATTCAAGAACTGTCTCTGTTGGAAATCCTCCCTGACCCTTTCATTCTTTCTCCTCAGAGACCAAGGTTTGTTCTCCAGAAGTGACCAACACTGCCTTTTCCACAGTGACCCTTCCCACCAACACATATGTAAATGGTGTGAGCCCAAACCCACCATCCAGTGATGATCCTCTCAGTCCCAAATCCTCACCTCCACAAAGGGAACCACTGTCCCAGGTGGAAAACCCTGAGTCCCAGCCACCACCTCTGACCAGAGCGCCTACACACCAGCTGCTGAGTATTCGTCATACTCTCTTTGAGGAACCAGAGGATGAAGAGAACCGTAGGGACAGACTGGCAGAGAGACCCGGGGAGCTCATCGCTGCTGGGGAATGTTGAAAAAGGGAAAGGAGGGGAATCCCCATTGAGATTCTTCTTTCGATCTCTTCTATAACACAAGCCTCTGTGCACATGACCACTATGTCACCTCCTATCAACAACCACCTCTATTCTTTGTATGGACTCACACACTTCTGTGATGGGTGGATTAGGCTGACTGATGACAAGAAATCCTACCGTGTCAAAGAGTCAGTACGGTTATAAAAAATGACCGACAAGCAAAATTAAGTAAAGAAGATAAATAAGACAGGTGTTTGTGTTCTTGATAGTGTTGATGAGAGTATTACTGTAGGAAATGATGTCACATTCATGTCTCAGGATGACTGTGTACAGCTAATCGCGCTCCAATGAAACCAGCAGTGATAAAATTCAACAGGGTGCTACAGTGCAGGGTCATACACTTACAACTAATTAAAATGAAAGACTGCACAACTGAGTGAACTTCCTATGAGCGATCAGCTTCAAAACGCATAGAGACAAAGATGAGTGCATCATGGCTTCTAACAAATGTATTTTAAACACATATGATATCGCTTAGTCCCTTTATCCCAATAGCCAAGTAGACAGGTAGCTCATGCAATACAGTTATTGAGAACTGCACAATTAATATGCAAAAGATCACAATATATTTGTGGCAATAATGTATGCGCTTACGGCATCATGTTTCACACGCTATACATGTATTGACACTGTATATGACTCAGTGTTTGTGGGGTGTTTAAAATATAACTCGTTATTCATGGTTTCACTGTTGACATTTCACACCTAATTAGGAACATGTATCAGATGTTGTATTTGCACGGCATCAACCATCACAAAATTGATGTTAAATTAAGGAACAGCAAAATGACAGACTTGAACTTGAAATGGTGGCTTTGTGAGGTCAAACTGAACTATCAGATGTGTCAGTACGTATTAGATATACTTTGACATTTAGTACAGAAGGAGATATTGATGTCTAATTTTGGAGATTATCAAGGCAGCCCTGTTGTTATGAATGGAGCTGGACTCATTGACAAAGTATATGGCCGTTTTTTTCCTCTTAACTTCTTGTTGGAGTGTTGTAATGTTAAGTGAGCGAAGTGATCAATAGATGTTGAATTGTTTAATGCGAAGGTTTATTACAAGGTAAATGCAGATCTGAGAGACATATTTTTTTCAATACTCCTACCCTGTCTCGCATTGTACTAGCATCTGCCTGATCACAAAAATACACAAAAGAATGAATAGTCAGATGTGGGTTTGTTAACTGTAGTAGAAATAAACATATAAGGTATGATAGCACTTTTCAAGGGAATGAGTGCCTACCACAATTCTCCATATCCATTTCATGTATTTATTACAGAGTCTTCAACAATGGAACAGTCTGCACTTACACACCAATATGACATTTACTGTAGAAGGAATTAGGGCTGTTGTCAAGGGCCTACATAAAGGTAGACCTATGCGTAATTCATTCAACTTTTTTTTGTGGATATAATGAAATAATCCATGTCATTGTCACAATACAGGATGGCTCAAATTCCCTTGTTAGACTACTCAAGCACATGAAATGCATCCAAAAGCACTTTAAAACTTGTAGCACGACTGTGTGTGACTATGTAAAATGTGACACAGCTCTGCTATAGCTGGTCTTCTGTATAGATTTTCACATTGAGCCTGTTACGGATGCAAATCTCTGGCAGTCTCAATACTAGTGGAAAACATGGAGAACAGAAGTTGATTGTAATGTGTAAAATGTTATAAAGCAAAGTAAATAAAACATTTTCTTTACAATAATAGATGTATGCGTCCAAGTGATTATTGACTACATGTACCAGAATGCACCGCGATCGTGCTTCAGCCTAGTTCTGCTGCTGCGGTGTGTGTATGTGTGTCGCTGACGAGAAGCACACGGGCTGGCTTTAACAGTAAGTAGTGGACGTATTCTCGGGACAGTTATTGCTCTTATTGCCAGTCGTTTTGTGTCTGGGGATCGTAGCATTTGTTGTTGTTTTCTTTTAACCGCTGTATTTGGTTTACCAGATTCTTCTCGGTCTCGCTAACTAGCGTTAGCCGGTGTTAGCTGTCATCATCATTCGGCGGCTAGCTTAACCGACAAGCCCCCAATAAACGCGCAGTGTTCGGGAGCCTGACACCGAGAAGTAACGATAGTGTGTTGGTACACTTCTTACAGACATATTCTCGCTGTAGGTGCGCATGTTTTGCCAGTTTGCTAGGTTCCTCGCTAATCTCTAGTCCTAGTAATAATGGCCTCGTTCCTGATAATGTTACCTATGTGCTTTAATCTATCAAACTCAGCTACTTTTGCCTCCTGATTTCTTAGCAGAGTATATGTCAGCAACCGCTTCCATTACACATAGAGCGTCGTCAGCAGTCTGCTCTATGGGTGTCCGTGAACGTCTCACTCAGTGTTTGAGGCAATATGTCTTAAATGTGCTCTCTTTCACACACAGCTTTCAGTGCTTCAGGCATGGACCAAGACAACAATTCAGAGGTTTGTAGATTTAAATTGGTGCAAATGTTTCTAACACAACTGTGTGTTTGCGCGAGATTGAGAGAGAGAGAGAGAGAGAGAGAGATCACAGATGTTTTGACAGATGTCCAGCCTGACAGTGTTGTAAGAGTACACACTGGGCTGCTTGACGTCGGTGTGTGAACATATGTTATTTAGTGGCTGGCTTGATCAAATTATTTCCTAACCACTGCAGCTGTAACTTATCCTGTTACTCTAGTAGAATCCCTGTCTGAACGTTTCTCAAAGTGATATGGACTAAAATAATCTCTTAGGCTTGTGCATTTTAAAGACACACCTATTATAGCAATAGTTGTCTTTCATTTCTTTGTTCTTGCAGGATGAGTCAGTCGGCCCATCTGAGGATCCTTCAGAAGAGGAACTACCATGTCTTCCTCCAGGCCTCTGTAAGTCACTGTTTTTTATGCATTATGTGAAATTGTAAATGGATTGCACTTATATAGTGCATTTCTACACAGTTACGGTGCCCAAAGCGCTTTACATTGGCCTCACACACACATCCACACACCAGTGGGCGTCTGCTGCCATGCAAGGTGCTGCCAGGTGTCTTGCTCAAGGACATTTCGACATGTGGTCGATTGGAGCCAGGATTTGAACCACCGACCCTTCAACCATTGGATGAGTCAGTCTACCAACTGAGGCACAGCTGCCCCTAAACATAAAAACATTCAACATATATGTTGAATTTATCACAAACAACTCGTTATTGCATTAAAGTTTAAAATACAAATCTTCAAAGAATGATATTATGAATGAAGGTTACTCTTTCCACAGTAAGGTAGCCTTTCATTTGTTAAGGGCTGTAATTATAATGTAATGCCACAGAATGAAGCAATCTAGATAATCCACAGATTATTGCATGTTTTTCTTGTTGAGAAATACACATGATGATCATTTCCTTACTGTCCTTCACCAATGCCTGCATAAGAATAAAAGTGAAACTTCTGTATTTTCTCCTGAATGTTTGTATTATTAACCGGTTTTATGATTATTGTATCTAGCTGACGGAGAAGCAATGGAGCTTCTTTGGCAGTTGCGATCCCAGCGCCGTCAGACGTCCCCTGACCTCCCAGAGACTGTGACATGTCTTACTGCCCCTGATGGCAGCCTCTTGTACCTGGTGGGCACTGCCCATTTTAGTGACAGCAGTAAAAACGATGTGGCTACGGTAAGATACAGTAGTCTAAATTTACAAGAGGGTTTAGAAACTGCAACATGCCACTTTTTCCTTTTTACATGTGCCAATGGAATAATAATTATTCTGTAACTGGAGGAGTTAAATAAAGTAGCACCTAAAACTGATAATGAGATACTTTGTACTTTCTATAATTAATGAAGTGAACAGTACTATTTTTACCAAGCTTAGTCTAGTCTCCTTTATTCCTTATTGATTTTTTTTTGGCTCCTTTATTGCATTTTCATTGTGCTTTTACTTTTGTGGCTACCTTTGTAATTATTACTTGTGTACTTGTCTAACATGGAATTATCTTTTTGTCACTGTCACAGACGATCCGTGCCGTTCAGCCAGACGTGGTAGTGGTGGAACTATGCCAGTACAGGGTGTCTATGCTAAAAATGGATGAAAATACCCTGCTCAAGGAAGCCAAAGACATCAATCTCGATAAGGTCCAGCAGGCCATCAAGCAGGTCAGGACTTCATTATGTAATTTAGCAAAAGATTAACAATAACTTGAAATTCAGCAGGAGTTTAGAAAATAAGCTTATTTGTGGAAGAGGGAGAGCATAGTGAAGTTGTTTTTAATGTAGAAGAAATTTGATTCATTCACAAACAGGATATAAGGTGTCAGTAATAAGTCTAAACTGTTTCTCATTTGTCTCTCTATGCTCCTCTCCATTTGTCAGAATGGGCTGATGTCTGGTCTGATGCAGATTCTCCTGCTCAAAGTTTCAGCCCACATTACAGAGCAGCTGGGTATGGCTCCTGGAGGAGAATTCAGGGAGGCTTTTAAAGAGGTAAAGAGCCCTAAAAAACAAAGTGACATAATGTGGATAATAATGACACTTGCTGCTATTTGATTGTTGTTTTTTTGGTATGTTTTCTGAAATTTTGATTTTCATACAGGCTGGACGGGTGCCGTTCTGCAAATTTCGCCTTGGGGACAGGCCCATCCCTGTGACATTTAAGAGAGCCATTGCTGCTCTCAGCCTATGGCAGAAAGCACGGCTAGCTTGGGGTCTTTGTTTTCTTTCTGACCCAATCAGGTAAATACACACCTTTTACCACACTGTTGTTTGACACTATCTACAGTCTTACTGGTAACTACTGCTTTTAGTGTCAATCATATGTTGTTTTCTATAATGGTTTTGATTGTTTCAACCTTCTTAACGGCCCAAAACACCCCACTGTTCTTCAGTAAATCAATGGAACCTCTTAGCGCTGGCAATAGTGGAACGTGCTCATAAAACACCCACAATTTTGCTTTGAGGAATATGCCTTTTAAAAAAGGCATCTACAGTGTACTGTATGTGTGAGCAAAGTGGCTTCTCTGTGTGTTCTGTTGAGAACGTGACAGTTGGCGCCCACACATACTTTTCAGAGTACATCCAACTCTGCCAAGTTTTTCTACCAACAGTGTCTCTCAGGTTTGACCAGTGCCGCAGTATGTGCTGGAATCACTCGGCATTCTGTGAAAGCTCAGTCACGCAGTTAGATGTGTTGATAAAAATGAATTGCAGAGGGATATAAACAGAGGTTGAAAGGAAATTTTGAAAGCCAATTTTCAATACACTTATTTTCTCAGTATTCCACAATTAATTTCTCGAGTTATCCTTCGTGACTCCTGGAAGCCACACACAATTTGGTTTCTCACAGTCATTTTAGCCAGTCTGTCTCAATAAATTTAAGTCTTTTGAATGAATGAATGAATGAATCCTTTATTGTCAGGAGAACAGTACAAGTACAGTCCAAGCGAAATTGGCCATCAACCTCTCCGTACACCATACATACAATCACATAAACAACTTGAACCACTTGTTGTGTTACATGTTGTTTTAGTAAAGAGGACGTAGAGAAGTGCAAACAGAAGGACCTACTGGAGCAGACCATGTCAGAGATGATCGGCGAGTTTCCTGCTCTCCACCAGACCATAGTGGCTGAAAGAGACATCTACCTCACTCACACTCTCCGCCAGGCTACACGCTGTGTGGAGGCACCCCCTAATGCCCAGAGTATGTATTACAGCATTCTTTTTTGTCTTTTAATATTTGGTTAGTTTGATGTCATATGAATATTCTAAATCTTTTTGGCAACCAAATTACATAAAACTCTAATAAATATTTTTCCTGCATATCTTGATGCTCCTCTTTAATTATTTACGTATATATATTTTACTTGTGGCATGAAATACTTCTAAAGTATTTTATTTAATTTTACAAACTGTTATACCTACGAAAAGACATACCTTTTATATGCAGATTTACTTTTCTGACATGATATATCAACGTGTAGTATCTATTTCAATGAATTTGTCACTCAGCTATTGCATAACAAGCCTACAGTGTGGTGTAAGTGTTACACAGACCGTTATGGTCATATTTAAGATGAAGTGTGACATTTTAGAGAAGCTGTTTTTCAGCATTTCACCATGTTGCCCTGCTCTTTTAAAGCCAAAAATAAATTACTATTCATTGTGAAACTACAAACAACAAGTTCATTGAAACATATTGTTGTATATGGTGGTAGGTAATAGGACTTGGGATTTGGATTCGCCAAAATCCAAAAATGGTTGTTTAAATGCTCATTGTTTAATTAAATGTAACACTTATTTCATGTATTGTCTCATGCAGAAGTGCCTGCTGTGGTAGTGGGAGTTGTGGGGATGGGTCATGTCCCTGGAATAGAGAAAAACTGGGAGAAACAGCTCAACATAAGTGAGATCATGAGGTAACTTTGTGATGATGTATTCTTTAGATCAGTAACTGTGGTTACAGTGTTATTAATGGATTAATAGAAAGAATTAGAGAAAAGTAGTATTTTTGACTGTCGACACCTGCTTTACATTTTAAAAAAATATACAGTATATTTTTAGATTTTTTTCATCCAACAACATTGCATTCCTTTGTGTCTTTCTCTCTCTTCCCCAGTGTTGCACCTCCATCACGTTTTGGCTGGGTATTGCACACAGTCGTAAAAGGTGTCATGATGGGAATTCTGGGTTATGCCTGCTATCGGGCTGGAGGAACTTTAGGCAGAGCTCTGCTGTCTTTGCGTGGTGTCCAATCATTACTGGAGAATCTGCGACCGCCCCCTGCTTGACCCCAACAGTCAACTCCAAGCCATCAATGACACGACCTTTGATTTATAAAAACAATGCATCTTTCACCAATGGCCTTAAAACATGAGGTGAGGCTGGAGGAATGGGTTCAACAGCCCACACAATGAACTATCATGGACCTCAGGGGGGGGTTTCGGTGCCTCCAACCTCGTATTGATGTCCCTGTTAACAGGGCCGTACTGCCAAAGAAACCATGACAGTACTTTGTGCAAACCCTGCATTCACTTTCATTAACTTATGCCAATAATTCCTTTGGAATAGATTTACATTCTCCCTGCCATTCCTTTTAATAATTTTCAAAGTTTTTATTTCACAGGTATTCTCAAGAGGCTGTTTAAAAATTATGTTCTGTCACTTGACCTGATACGACTTAGCCATTTTCAAAGAGACGCACTTCTCTAACACTGTATTTTGCATATTTTCTCCTCCCTTTTGGTTCCAGTAACTGTTGGTTATTGATCCAGTTCAAGTCCAGCACTTTATGAGATGCCTGTTAGAGTCTTGAACTGTACATGCAGACAGTGGAAGGGGTACGCAATTTAAATACCACATCAGTCTAATAGTCAGATATATTAAAAAATACTGTACAACTCTTCGGTCCATTCATTTAGTGCACATTATAACCAACATGCATCTCTTCAACCCAGCTTTAATTGTCAAATTGCATGAATTGGAATGTTGACCATCATTCTTGCATACTGTATACTGAGCATACTATTGAAAAATGCATATTCTTCCAAACTCTAATGCTGGTTTAGAATTGGACAACATTGACTGATTCCTTGTGTGCACAGTCCTGCCTACATCAACAGACAAGTGCCTCATTTTGCAACAGTAAGGGCTAAAGTGACCTAAAGGAATGGTAAAATGAGTGTTTTTACATCGTACACATACTACAAACACATTCTGTCTTTGTATTATTATAGGTCTGTTTTATAAAATGTGTTAACCTAATTGTAGACATTTAGTTTGTGTTGTCTGGGAGCTTGAAATGGAACAGCATCACAGCCCTTCATTCTACGGTCATTCATACATTCAACTCAGAGCTGATGCAGGACATAAATGTGCCTCAGGATAAGCATTAATCATGTTGCTTATGTGTATTTGATTGTACTACCCATATGAGGCACCTTAAAATTTTGGCTTTTAACACGACTGGTTTGATCTCTTGGCGTAGGCATTCATACTTGATACAGATATATGCATCTTGTACAAAAAGCCATTTGTAGAATACTTTAATAATATCTGACATTCAGCCCACTAGCTGTTTGTACTTTTATGATATATGCATTACAACTTCCTAGTCTGATTGTAACATGGAAATGAGGAGATGCTAAAATTTCACTTGATTTGTTATCCTTAGATAAAAGGATTTAAGGAGACCGTGATGTTTTTCACTGAAATTCCCATTCAGGAAAATTTGCTTGAAAATATTTTTTTCTGGGGGAAATCGACAGTTGCAATTGGTCAGAGTTGGGAGGTAAAGCCTTACACTGCTGCCTTTGATCCCCAGATTGGATCCTGTCCTGAGACTTGTTGTAAGCATCATATCAATGTGCAGAGTACAGAACCTCTTGTTGCCCATGTAAAATTGGCTTTACAAAATTTCTAAAATCACATTTTCTGAATTAAATATCAATAAATCCAAGTTAAAACAACATTTATGTGGTGGTAAGGATATAAATGTTGATTTTTAGTCCGGTTTTTTTTTACAACTAAGTTCTAGTCCACATTTATGAATGTGCAGCATTCACATGATTTCTATATAGTAATAACGGAATCAAAGGAGATCAGTTACTTTCTTTGTGAATTGGTCAATGTAACTATTGTCAGGCATGGATTGCAGACTTCAAGCAGAGGAATGTCATCTTCATTATTAGACCAAATGCAAGATCTTGATTTGACATTTAATTACCTCAGATAAGAATAATGAGAAAGGTAAAAGAAAAATGACAAACGTTGAATATCATGTCCAGAGATTGTATGAATGAAAAAAAGTGTATGAATGTATGTATTTGTTGGGAGATCTTTTATTGTTAACAGTCCAACATTAGTTCCCCAATTCTGTAATGATTGATAAAACGTGTTACATGAAGGTAAATTATATTTGCCTCACAATGTTGCTGAATAAAACATTGACAAAACCATTCATTACCAACCTTCCCAATGGCAGAGAGATTTCTAAAATGGCTAAAAACGATGTATGTAGTTGTGTGTTTGAACGTTCTCTAAGTGACGAATAAAGAGAAAATATTTAATTCAAAATCATTCATTCATTCATTCATCTTCCAAACCCGCTGCATCCTTTGCAGGGTCGCGGGGGTCACTGGAGTCTATCCCAGC
>JAPTHA010000024.1:3900930-3915297 GCA_029814585.1 Gymnapogon annona | reverse complement strand
TGTGTCCAGTATCATAAAACCATGCTGGGGACTGTCATTGTCCTGTAGGTATTTCTGCAATGGCCGTTTGCATGGTCATACGTCACTATGTAAATGAACAAAACAAATACCTTTAAATACAGTATGTTGTGTATAAAATGCTGCACTTTTTATATTGGTCTATTTATAAATGCATCATGTTCAAACGCAAAACAATTTTTTTTTGCTTTAACCCTTTCATGCATCGCGGCCACTACAGCGGACAGCTATTCAAAAGAAGTTTTCTCCTATTTAAATTGGTCTTAATATCACAGTCGACAAAAAAAGAAAAATCAATTGCGACTCACAAGTCTCGGAATTCACCTATGAATGGGTGAATTATGTTTTCCAGTGTATGTATCATGCACACTCGTTATTGTTCTTATGTTACTTTGGCATCGCGTATGTTTCCTAAATGAGTCAACATTGTTTGTACTGAATTGAATTGGTGCAGGACTAACCATATAATTACTTGGTAAGCAACTTTATACTGACATGATCCAAAGGGAGTGCAAGTAGAGGAAATGGTTTTCTAAAAGTGAGTCATGATCAATGAAAAAAAAGCTGTTGGAGTTATGGAAAAGTCCAAATGCTCCTCTTCGGGGTTAGCCCGTCTGCTCACATGGGCTGCAGTTCCAGTGGCTTAGACTGAGTTATGTTCACAGGGAGGCCTCTCCAGTGGACGGGATGCTCTCCTGTGAGAAGAAAATATGTTGACAGATAAAAGGGAAGGTGTGTGTGTGTGTGTGTGTGGCAGATGTACAGAGTTCTGAATTGACAGGATGTTTATCAGGAATGCTGGGGTGACCCAATGTTCCTTACAACCTCTCCAGAACACACGCCTGATGATGTGGTTAACATGTGTTACTCTGTGGGCACTTGAAGTCTTTGTCCGACTTGGTTGCGTCTCATGGGTTCAAACCTGCAGTTAACCTGGCATTTACGGTCTGATTGTTGTAAATAAGTGGTGTCAAGCAAATGCCCAGTGGGCCAAAACCGGCCCACCATAGGTCCCGTCCGGTCCATGGGATGAATTTGTGAAATTCAAAATTTACACTGAAGATATAAATAATCAAGGCTTTCAAAAAAGTTTTTGTTCATTTTGATCACAAGGACCAGACCAATAAAATACTATAACAATAACCTCAATGACCAAATGACAACTCAACTAAAAAAGCCCAATTAGGCTATATGAGATTGTTTCTATTTACAAACTCTTTTAACAAAAATGTAACCTGAACATGAGCTGTCTTATGCACAATGTTAACGTTATACCTGTTGATGGAAGTCAATAAATGTAAGTAAATGTGTTGTGCCTGTGTAGCTCCACTGTGACCTGTAAGTTCTAATACACTTCTGATAATTGATCAATACTTCTTGATAAACTTAATGTTACTTTTGTTCAATCTGCTATTGTTACCACACTTAAGATCATATGGAGCTGCATGTGGGACCTGAACTAAAAAAATGACAGCTCTGTTCTTTCAAGTGAAAGGAAATAACTTTTACTGAATAAACACTGAATCAACATTCCGAGTCTTTTGTAATGCTGACCTGCTTTAAGACGGTAACCTTTGTATGGTAATGACGACCCACATGCTACTGTTTCCTGAAAACAAACTAAGATCCAGTCGTACCGGTGCAAATGATCATTAACAGACGCGTGTGTGAATCCACATAAGAAACAGAGGAAATCCTCCTTTGCATCTCAGTGGCGATTGTTAACGGACGGAGCTTCACTTTTGTTTGCACGGGTGGAAGGAGGAGTCGACCGGAGGAAGGGAGTGGAAGAAGGGGGTGTTCCTCCTTGTCTCCTCCTACTTACCCACTATATGCAAAGAAAAAAAACCCAACCTTAACCAGCCCCCTTTCCATTCCCATGGATCGTATTACGGAGACTCCGGCTCTGAGACATCTGCTGCGCTACTGACAACGGAGCGCGTCCCCGCGTCTTAGACCTGCGACCGATCCCGTCTCCCGTGGTGCCCCCTCCTCCTCCTCCTTTTCCTCCTCCTCCTCCTCCTCCTCCTCCTCTTCCTTCTCCTCTTGCCCTCTCCCCAAGAATTGTGAATCCCCTCCGTTATTCGCGTTAGACAAATGCGGTGATCATGAGGAGCCGCGCTGCATGTGTCCTCCACGTTTCCCGGTTGTAGTTCATCCGTCCTGCCCGTCGGTGCCGTTAAGGGCCGCACGTTTTCTTTTTGTCTGTGCGCTCCGCGGGCTGCTGCGCTCCGGGGCTTTTACAAGCTTCGCATCCTCTCCCGTGGTCGCGTTGTTAGTGGAGGACAACGAAGGGCGGATGAAGTAAACAACAAGCTCCATGTCTGATGTTATAAAGCCCGAATAGTCGGATATCTCATCTGATTTTTGTCTTCCTACGAGCTTTTTTTTTGGTTTTTGTTTTGCCTTCATGGAGTCGGTGGAGAAAGAGTGCGGAGCGTTAGGTGGATTATTCCAGGCCATCGTAAACGACATGAAGGTAACACACACATATTAAAGTAGACGGGTGTTGTTTTTGTTTATGTTTTTTTTTATACCGTGGCCTTTGCGAGTGTGTAATGGCTGATCACACACATATTTTTACTGCCTTTGTTTCTTTCACCGGTTCCTCCCCCACCGAAAACGCCGCTTCAGGACAAATTGAGAGATGAACATGTTTCCCCTTTGTGTTATTTGTTTAATGTGCAGCAGGTCAGACACTATTACATCTAACAACACTTACCCTATTGTTTTCATCCACTTATCGCGCTCTGTTTTTATTCAAGTGGGCTGCGATACTTTCTCAGAATGAAATTGCCTGATGTTGTTGTTGTTAAAGGCCAGTTTGGTCCATGCGTTTGAACCTCACCGTCAGTCCATATCCTCAAACGTCTCACTTTTGGTTCTTGCAAAAGCTCAGGGAAAGAAGGGTGAAAGCCTGTTAGAGTACCCTCTGATGTTGATTCTGTGGAGGTATTAGAATTCATGTTAGCCAGCTGACCCCAAACAACTCCTTTATTCCAGCCTTCAGTGTTTTATATTTGGAAGGATGCAATAAAGGGGGAAAAAAAACCCTCACCTCACCCTACTGGCCTGAAAGAGGCACTGTTAAGGACTGTGTTTCTTTATGTTTGGCCTTTTGACAGGATACCACTACTTCAGCACAATGTAGTTAAGTATTTGAGCCAGGCCTTTGCCTCGTTAACTGAATGCACTTGTGTTATCTTATCTGGTTGTTGCTTTTTGTAGGAAACTTTAAATGACTAATTTCTCGTCGTCACCCCCAACATTAATATTATGAATAGTTTCTTAAGCATGCGCTACTTGTGTTCTATTATCTTTCACACATTATGGGTTTGTGTGTTGGGGGAGGGGGTCAAGTCAAGTCAAGGAAGTTGAACTGGGGTGGTCTGTTGTTGTTCACGGCAACAGATGGAAAGTGTGAATGTATTCATCTGGTCCGGAGGAACTCACAGCCATCCATTGTTGAGGACACCAGTGTTACAAAGTGTTAAATACAGTGAATAAGCCAACCATCAGGCCTAATGTTCATCCAAACAGATTTCTTATTGATCTTCCATCACAAGGCCATAGTGCCTTTGGACAAACTATTTTCATCCATTATTTGTCAGGCTCAGATGAAGCTGCTCTCAGCTATTGGCAGCTGTGGTTCGGTTTCATATATTTCCTTTTGTGTTGTGCTCGTGCCGTTGTCAGAGAGACAGGGGCTCTTAGAAAGAGGCAGCCTGTGTATTGATAAGCATTGTAGATGAATGAGGCTGAAGCCCTTAGTCAGCACAGTGTCCATGTCCACTGTCTGAGACAGACATCTGACCTCATTCCTGCCGCCTGGCTGGGCCACGCCAGCCTGTCAGACCAGCTTTACCCCCCGGGAGCCAACACAGCAGTGCCGCTTTCCTATGCTGATCTCGCTGATTGTGTACCTAAGAATGGACAGCGTCACGGTACACTGTACATAATGGTACTTCGAAGCCTTTTGATAACACAGCACACAGAGAATACCTTGATATTAGCTGCACCTGTTTGTTATATAACTGACTGATGGAGGAAGCTGTGAAAGAAGTGTAGGAGGTGTTACAGAAGGTGGCACAGCATGAGAAAGAGAAAAAATGATTCAGCTAAAGATCTCTGGGATTAGTCCAGCCGCCGGGAGTGATTGGTGTAGCACACAGACGGAGAGGATGTGACTTGAGGAACTGAGCATTTGGACACAGATGAGAGTCACAGGAAGGACTTCTCTTCCTCTCCATCTTTGTTCACTTCCTTCAGTGCCACTGGGTGTGGATGAGGACAGAAATGTGTGCACCCCTGCTGCTGTCCTTGCCCACTTTTTCACCCTCCTCCTTCAGCTGTCTTGGCAGCGCATCCCTCCTGCCCTTGGGAGTCACAGGCCACACAAGCTAATTAGACACCTGTCGGAGTCAAGTGCAGACAGCGAGGCTGGGAGGTTCATGGCAAACATTTTTGTTAGGATGATACCTCTTAAATCACTTTGGAAGGCAGAGGTTTGATCCTGGAGAAGACCCTGAAGCTGAGAGTTAAGCGCTGTCATTGCCAGAATGAAGGTTATACCAGATGTGATGAAAAGCAAGACTGTTTCCAGATTGCAAAGTCACTATATATAGTGTGGATGTGTGGCCACGTTTGGCTCCTTTCCATCAGACACAGGGGTTATGCCCTTCCTCTCCTTTCTCCAGGGCTCAAGAGTATTTCCCTAATGGGATCTGGCCTAGAATGTGTTTTATGTTTGGCTTGTGATCTCATAGCTCAAGGCAGCAAGAGATGATCCCGGGGAAAATGCGATCCAGATTTTTTTCAAAGACCAACCCTTCTACCTGCTCTATTCACATAAACAGTGATGATTTGAGAGCTCATGTAGGTCATGCATAATATAACAGACCTGTAGTCAACTTAACACACACATACAGCTCAGAGCAATGCACAGGAGTGGAGAGAGGCGAGGTTGATTGAGGACAAAAATACTATAATTGTACCCTGTGAAATCATCTGACCTTTTTAAAGACAAGTTGGAGCACAGAGCTAATACCCCGTCCCGTGTTTCTCTTTGGAGTAAAAAGCCAATCCTTTGATTTATTGCTTGCGTCGTTTTAAATCAAGAGAACATACTTTATGGCTGGAGTTTAATTTTCTCCTACTAGATTTTTAATCTGCCACCGAAAAAACAGTTTTTTTTTTATTTCTATGCATACTGAATGGGTATTTGAGAATGTTTACCTGCACAATGAGTGCACAGTGTCCTCTGTGAGAGATTTATTTCACTTATCTTTTTTTCCCTTTTCTTATCAGAGCTCTTACCCTGTGTGGGAAGACTTCAGTGCCAAGGCCACTAAACTGCACTCTCAACTCAGGTGAGACATGGTCCCATTGAATGACAGTGAATACTCAACCTTGGTGAGAAAAAAAAAATCCTTCCAGATCCTTTTTTACACTGCCATGGTTTAGTAAACATATTCTGGTGTATTTTCAGGACAACAATTCTGGCTGCCGTGGCCTTTTTAGATGCCTTTCAGAAAGTGGCAGACATGGCTACCAACTCAAGAGGTGGGTTCAAGTTGTGTAATGAATCTGAATGAGTGGAACTGTGAATGAACTGGGAGGAAAACATTTGCCTTCTCTTTTGTACATGTAATCTCTGCGCATGACATCTTTGCTTTCCTAAAAATTGGCTTCTTCGAGGTGTAATTCACTCTCTGTAGAACTTTGGAGAATGGTCTTGCAGTTAGAATAAAGGTCAGGGGAAAAAAAGGGAAAAGGAATACATTTATCTCTTTTCTTTTTCTCAAGTCTTCACACAAGTACTATCCAAAATCCACCGCACTGGACGGTAGGAGGCTGGCATTCACTCTTCCACGTTGCCTCTTAAGACATAATTCTTAAAATGACAAAAGTGGGGGTAGCAACTCAGAGGAGTGAAAATCTTGTGGCATTGTTTCTTTGTTCTTAATGAGGTCTGCTGATCTGCTTTGTCACTCCGTTACTGGCGGCAGACACACTGAGCAGAGAGGCAGCTGATTAACACAGATTTCTTTGGAGTTGATCGTCGAGAGCAGTATGTAGGTCAAAAAAAGGCCTGTAAGCATGGACGAGCGTGCAAAGGCAAACACAATCGCACAAACACAGAGGAAAGCTCGCACACACGCATGCACGCACGCACACACACACACACACCCACACACACACACACACACACACACACAGCACATATTCAAAGTGTGACAGCTGGTATTCGGCCACCTGACCCTTACAGGTCACATCCCAACAGGCTTTTCAACTCTTTGCGGTGGTAGCTCCCTGTACTGACCACTCACTGCTTCTCCGTGTACTCTTCACATATTCACCTGCTTTACTTGTGGAGTTCATAGATAACTTTATCATAAATGATTCCTGATGTGTGTGCGTGGCTTTTTCAGAAGGTAGTCTGGGGTCAGTCTTCTAGCTGCTAACAGACGGATTGAATAAATCACAGGTATAGGCCACAGCAGGGCGGACATCAAAGAAAAATGTGAGTCTGCAGTTAAAGATGGCAAAGAGCATTTCAGATGGATCAACGGGAGATGAGAGCGAAGGGCAAATTGAGTTTTACAGCTATAGATGTGTGAAATCCCTGTATGTGTGTCACTCATTCGCCCGCTCGCTCTTCTGCTTCGCAACCAGAGACATTAACTTTAGGATTAATGTCATTTCTGTCAGTCTAAAGACGACGTGATTGAAATAGCAAGAGATGAGAGACTTTGCAACAAGTCAAGAGGCATTAAAAAAAAAAAAAACGCAGCTAGCAGAAAGAGATAAAGCAATCCCAAAAATTGTCAGACATTTCATCGGTTGTTGTGAACCCTTTTATTTTTGGTTTTATGTACTGTCTCCTGTTACTGCTTCCTGTAGCTCATACCGATTACATCAGATTGCTTTTCATTTATTTATTTATATATTTTCTGACCCAGCGCTGAAAATAGCATTTGGGTTATTGTTGCATAAGTCAAAGCAAATTCTGACACCAAATCTGTGGAAACAGACAGCATGGTGTTTTTATGTTGGAAAAAGGAAACCAAATATTAATTTTTTATGCTAATTATTTCAAGGAAACTAAAATTAACTGTACATTTCATACATGCTCACCCTCTTCACACACTTTGCATTTTCACCCTGTTTGTCCTCTGGGATCTTTGTCAGTCCTCGCATTCTTCGAACCTCGACAATTAATTTAGAAGGAGGAATGTCAATATTTACTGTGGCCGGTATGTGCTTGATTGGGATGACCTTTAACCTCCAGGCCGCAGGGGTCACGGACCTATTTTTTACTTAATGGCAGCTGCAACAGTAAAAGTAATAAGCTTAAATACATGAACATTTTCTCCTTATTTCATTTTGCTGCACCGTCTATTAACTCCTCATTGCTTCACTATAACATAGAAGCCATTTTCAGGAAACAGTGAAGCCTGAGTTTTCCAGATATCACTGAATCATCATATGCTTTTGCACATCCTTGTCTGTTTCCTTAGAGCTCTCATCTGGCTTCCTTTATGTGTGAATGTGGGTCTGTCTGTCTGTCTGCACTGTGTGTGTCTGCAGCCATATAGGGCTTATTGCACCACAGGGGAGTGGATCCTGTGTAACACACACACACACACACACACACACACACACATGCACCACACACAAACATTGCCGGCTGCCGCTGCTGTCACCCCGATTCCCCTCTGGTGCTGGGGCTGGGGGCTGCAGCTGGCTGCACAGCTGGGTGGTTCATCGTACTCCTCTTCTGCTTCCTTTCGTCTACCTCCAACACACTCGCCTCGTCACCTTTTAAACTCTCACACGCACTCGCCAGACTGTATGCGTTTCCCTGCCAAGTGAAGCAACATTTCCCGCCCTGCATTGTTACTGGACACATTCATCAAAAGCGAGGTGATAGTGTTTGAAAGATTTTCTGCCCTGTGCAGTTTTGTGTTTTCTTTCACAGTTTTTCCCCTACAGACTCAAAATAACTGCAATAATCCCACGTCCCTGTAGCTACTTCTGTTTCCACCTCTGTCAGCCTCCCTGCGCTCTCTCTCCGCATGTTCTTGTGTCAAATTGCCTCAGGTCTGCTTTGGCGCTTATGATGTCCGTTTTTAGAGTTTATGGTCACGGTCATGGCGTCAGCGTCTGTGTTTTATGAAGCAGCTGGAGGAGTCGGCTGCCAGGCGTTTTGGCACGGTGTCTGACAGCGCTGTTTCTCTAAGCTGTTCTCTGTCCTGTTGATGGATCTGTGTCTAAAGGCTTGTCTGTTTCTATGGACTGGCAGCCAGCATCTGGGTTCAATAAAGAGCCCCCAACCACAGAGTCTATATTGGTTGAATGTATTTGGAGAATTTCGCCTTTTTAGAGATACATTTTTCATGTTTTCTCACCAGTCGCTCCCGGGCTTCGGTTTAAGGCCCACTAGTGTATTATTGTTTTAATGGTCAGCTTGAAGGTTTATGGTGTGTCGTCTGGACCATTTTTGTCATTTGTATGAAATTGTTGTGCGTGTATGCAACAAGACTGGACATATCTGGAGAACAGTCCTCTATTTTTCATGTTTTGTTGTTGCCAGGGTGTATAACATGCTTCTGTGAATGGTTGATTTCATTTTGTCCATTTTTGGACATAGAATTATATCGAGGTCAAAGAGCCAGTAGTCCAGGGCTAATGGTCCATCAGGGTATGAAATACAGGCTCTATATTTTTCAGAGTGACACGAGCCCTAGTGGGGGTGGGTTGGCTGGGATGGGGGTTGTGGTTTCAGTGGGATTTCCACAGCTCTTGGTATCCAGGCTAGGCAGAGGCGTTTAGCTAATCCTCTTAGCCCCACTCTGTAACACACAGACATACACTGCCTTCCCATCACTTCCTGATCAGCTTCCCTGTGTTGAAAAAATTCACGGTCGGATCACCAGCCAGATTGCAATGCACTGCAAGTTTATGTCCGACACCAACAACACCATCAAACTTTTACGTCTCCTTTTTTTGTCTCATAGTCAGCTGTAGTGACATGGACACTTCCATTCACTCTGTTTGTCTTCCTTTCTGCTTGGACAGTCCATACTAGGGAGTGGAGTTGAGGCACGCTTGTAGATCAGTGTGTCAGCGAACCAGTATAATCTGCTTGGTCGCTGTGCTTCTCTGGGTTGGCAGATGGGATGGATATCCCTACCAGCCATCTGGACGGCCTGGCATGGAGGTGATGTGGCCGTGGCCTAGTGCAGAGCGAGATCAGGGGATTACTGTCCTCTACACCATCCCGGCCGTGAAGCTATTTTACGGACATGTCAAATAATGAGAGTAGGCCCATGTGACCTGCCCCTACATCCATCAAACTCGATGTTCCATGTATAAGCCTGATAGGAGCATGTATCATGCTCCTTGTATTAGAACGGGGAGCTTAGATGTGCATCTTAACATTTTCGATTGGAGGGACATTTTCACAATTCATGCAAGATTGTGCAAAATGCTGCATTTACACAGAATTACGGAAAAGAAAATCTCGGTGTGTATGTTGTTAGCTCTGTCACCGTGTCCCATAAAAAGATAACTAGTTCATGTGTGTGCAGGCAGTAGAGTAAGGGCTGTTGGTGGTTACATGGCCATATGGTATGGTAATGTTTTGGATTGAAGCTCAGTGACACATGAGTAGAAAGTGGTATTGTGTAAAACATGTGAAGAGAATGTCACGCAGCAACGCAGTCATTTATATCAACAACTTAAACAGCAACAGTAATCTGTGGATTTTCCATCATAAGCAACTGAGGGGACACATGAAACCGTATGATTATTACTTCACAATGTTCTCCAAAGCATAGCAGTTGACCAAACCGTGCAGACTTATGTACACACATTGCATGAGGTTACTTGTGTGAATGCATTGTGGTTGGCCATTACATTATTGCAGAGCATTTGCAAGGCTGTTCAGGTATTTCTTGACCTCTGCGCTTAAGGACATATGAAGTATTGACTATTGAACTTCTTATTTCCCCTTCAGCTGTAAGACAAGAGCTGAGAGCTTTCCAACAGCTCCATATGAATGTTATGGGCTTTACCTCAAAAGTCATTGTGGCTTCCCCACAAATGAATGCTTTCCAGTTATTATGATGACTGTGTGTTTAAAGTAAAAGGTGAAGTGGCCGGAGAAATGATACAAGGAGCAGACGAAAGGGGGGAAAAATAATGGGAGAGAAAATAATTCTCTTTTACTTTGGGTAACGTTCATTCTGAGGGTGAATACCAAACTACGAAGACAAACACGAGACTAGGAGTGGAACACTGTGTTCAGCTATATCCTGAACATGAACTCAGCGTGGAAGGGAGCTGGAAGGGGGAGGGAAAAATCCAACCAGAGCAAAAGAGACCCGTGTAGAGGAATGTAAGGGAGGACATTAAAAAAGTGCACGAAAAGGAATACATGCATAGTTTCAATCAACTGAGGTGGTTAATTGAAAACAGTTGGAGAGATTTGCTGAGAATCGGAGTTCACCCATGAGATCATACGAGCTTTTGTGATTCTTTCAGTCACAAGAGCTGTGGTTGTACATAATTGCACCCCCCCACCCCCATCATTTTCCAACGTACCAAGAAACTGCGATAAAAATATTGCTTTTAACATAGTGTTATGTAAATTATGCATGGGTAAGAGCTTATTCTGTCATTGTCTACAGTACGTTACAAGACTTTTAAATATAGTCGCACTGCTTTGGTAGAGTTTTGACATTATAAAGTCATCCAAGTCACAAACTAAACTTTCCCCATGTGTAACTTTAGGCTAAAAAGACACAGGTCTGTGTGAACAGCATCAGTGGTGTTGTTTGCAGTCTTTGCTGTGTTGTTGGAAGGCAGAAGCATTATCACAGCAGACGAGGGGGCAGAGAATTTGCAGCTCAGACATAACTTGACCTATTGAGGAAGGTGTAAAGTAAGATAGTCTGAGTCATTGCATTGAAGTGGGGGGCTGAGCGCTTTTCACAGACTGCTGTCCGTCTCGCTCCATTTCAGCTCAGTAACATCTGGGATCCTCCAGCGTCCACCTTTGAGCCGAAGTAGAAGACAATCCCCCTGTGTATTCTGCTCTTTCCATTTTATTGCGTAAGACCAAACGTCTCTTTTCTTTTTTCTTTTTGTTGATCTGTACATTTTTCTCTCTCTGCTTTTTCACCCTTGATGAATGGCACATCTGGACAAGGGGTGGCGTTTATTTTTAGCAGCAGGAAGCTTCTCCTGCAGTAAATACCCCTTCCTCCTTGTTCTCCTCCTCCTCCGTCTCATCTTAATGCACTCCAGAACATGTTTACACCATTTCGGGACACACCGACGTCGGTCTGAATCCATGTGGGTGTTTCTGGTCGTGAGGTGAAACTTGCTGTGCGTACTGTCTGGGCAGACAACAATGGGATGAGTGTGTGTTCGTGTGTATGTGTGTGACGGAGACAATTGATCTCGGGGCTGTTTCCTCTGCCTTTCATTAGTGTTGTTGTTTGTAAAAAGAGACTATTCACATGGAAGGAAGTGACACACACTGTTTGAATGCTGCTGGGATTTCTAGCGAAGGCACACAATGCATATAGAACATAAACAGACCATCATGTAAAAAAAACACATTTGTGTTCATTTGGTGGTAAAATGTAACTGACCTTACATTTATTTCTGGTTTTCTTACATTCACAGCTTTATATCATAGTTAATTCAGTGTCTATACTGGAGATAAACTGCAAAGTTATGATATTACTTTCGACTCATGATATTGGCAACTTTATCATTATAAACTATAAAAGTAACGGTAAGGAACAAAGGATGATGATAATAACATGCATTTGCATCTGTTGTTATAAATAAATGATGAACCATAAACCTCTGAGTTAAATCTGCTGAATATTATAATTCATGTTGTAGTTTAGTCTGATACCTCGTCTTTAAACAAACGTATTTCCTATTTGGCTTGCCTTCATAGTTTTACATGTGACTCTATATTACTACACATGTTTTATAATGTGTGGTTATTCACATGATAAACCAGGCTTCTACATAATTTTTCCATCTTTTGGTCTAAAAGACCAAAAAAACTGGAGTAACACATTGAAAAAAGGCTGGAACATACCCACATTTCACATTAAAGTATTTCTGGAAAGATTTTTATGTCAGCTACAATTAATTCAATAGCACCTAGATGTGTCTCGCTCCTGCTGCAGATGTACAGCACTGTTCTACCATCGGTGTCCGTGCACGGATGTTTTATAAGCCACTCTTTCCTCCGTCAGAAGAAATTGCTCCCTAACCAGCAGACATAGGAGACGGTGCTTTATTTATAAAACCCCATTGAGCTACACCATCAAAATCCCAGCTGTGTCTCGGAATAAATGTTTGAAGGTGTGACGTTTCATCGGGTTTATATATCAGAACGTATCAGCCTCGAATTTCCTGCGACTGGTGACTAAAGGAAACCAGTAAAGCCGAGTAAAAAACATCAACCGCAGCGTCTCTTCATTTTGTAAGAAATAAAAAAAACACACCACCTGTGTGAAGGGATTATATGTACTGACTTCTCCCACTTTGCAGTTCTTCAGTTATGAGAGCTTACTCACCGTGGGAGAGTTTGTCCAGTTGGTGCCCGTTGCACCTGCAGAAGTCGGCGAACACGTCCCCTGCCCCATGACTGGTTGAACCCAGCCAGCACCTCCGCAGTGTATACCCTCTTTCATCCTCCCTTCTTATCCCCGGCCCCTTTCATCCATCAGTGGCCTCTGCTGTGTCCCTGCCAGTTCACATTCTGTAGCACTTAAAAAGGATAAGGGAGGGTAAAGGCAGGAGGCTTAACTGTCTGTGCCAGCCGCAGTTAGGTCTACAGGCCAAGGTGCCAGTGTGAGGAATAATTGTTGTCTCACAGATGATGGAATTTCCTTCAGCAAGGTATCGGCCGTATGAGAGCTTAGTGAAAAAAAAAGGGCCTCGTATTCCTGGAATTGGAACCTTGAGGATGTTCTGTACCTTTTCGTTCTAGAGCCCACATAAACATACTTTATTGACACAGGAAGCAGAGAGAGGAACGTTAGCAGCGGGTTCAGCATAAAAGCCAGTTGCAGTTGGGAAACCTCTGTGGCTTTTGGGGTTAAGACTCCGATTACGGCCTGCAAAGGCCTCAGTCTGGGTTTGGCTCACGGCTTTTGTTGTATGTCTCACTTATCTGCTAATTTCTTTGTACTTATTCAATAAAAAAACACCAGTAGAAGATGGCTAGAAGGCTGCAAGTTCTACATAACAATTCCTATTTAGGTACATAAATATTAAAAGAAAAATGTAGTTGAAGTAAATGTAATAGCTTGATATGGCATAAGTTGTCCATTTATTTAAATTAAACCACGTGAGAAGTTCAGAGGGAAAAAAAAGCAATATAGTAGTTGAATAGTGGATTTGTTAACACCTCACCGACAACTGAACAGGGAGTTTGACATCACATCGCTTTTTGTTAAACAAAGTGATTAGAACACACTGGTTGAATATTTCACCAATTGTTGAATTTCAAAAGCTCAATGTATTGTCCGTTATGTAAAAGCTTCATCTGAAACGTAGCTGAATGTAGCTCAGAGATGGCATGAAGTAGAAATAAAAAATAGCAGGAGAAGTACGTGCTGAAATGGTGTTCTTTGATTAAATGTGTTTTAATTAGTTTCCACCGCTGACAATAACAAGGCTGCAAAGTTCAGCAGAACGTCCCTCTGATTCAGTAGTCAGAGTGCTAATGAAATTTGAGCTGAACAGCAGGGTTTAGATGCTGAAAGAGGGAGATAGTTTAACTAAGCTCCCATGCTGAAGACATCAGGGAATGAGGCCTGTGGCAGTTTAGCTTCTGGCTCCCGGCTCCTGGCAGGAGAGCCCCCTATAAAGCAGACCTATTAAAATGCTCCTCCTTCCCGGAGGAACCAGGGGAGTTAATCAGAACCAGAGCTCTGGAAGGAACCACTCACTAAACGCTTAGACCACACTAAGCTGGTGCTGGATACTGGGGCTTAAGATTCCCACCAAAACCCAACACAGAGGACTTGACATATGTACTCCACAACATGGCAGGTTTGGTGGCCTTTCATATTTATGTACAACACATCTACTCACCCGGGCGCCAGCAACCTCAGCAACATAATGAATGACACGTTTGTGGTCTGCGTTCGAATGGCTCCTTGTTGTTTACTTCATGTTCTTTGATATATGACGGCGATGCATAACGACCCTCTTCTACTCTAGTCTGTGTTTTGCTTCATTCATGCACGTGTGGGTGTCAGCTATGAGGTTGGCTTTATTCCCTTTGCACCCCAGAAGTCCAGGTCT
>JAPTHA010000024.1:3869655-3895745 GCA_029814585.1 Gymnapogon annona | reverse complement strand
CATTAGAAAACAAATCTATGGATATACATGAATGAAAGTTTTGGATTCACCATATCACCTAAGAAAAGGACAGAAAACATCAGTAAAATGCACCTACTTTCACGTAACAAAAATTCATGTAGACATAATGCGGAATGACTCATTTCAATGTGTTACATCATTAGAAGAGATTATATTATTCTGTTCTTACCTCCAGTTAATGCACTAGATGTGTATTCTTCACAGGCCTTACAATTTCATTCAATTAGGTTTCACCATTGAACGGCTTTCAAATGCACAACCAATCAAGATACATTTGAATATGATTTATCCACATTTCTCTATAGAATTGCACAAGGCAACTTTTTCGTCAGCTAATTGAAGCAGTCAGATAAAACTGCACTGTATAGTCAATGTAGTGTTTTAAAGTTTTGTTCTATCATTTCAGCACCAGTGTGTTTGATTCACCTTTGAATATTCGTATGACAAAATGTAAATTATACTACATTGCATCACAATTGCATATAATCAGCTGTGCGATCTACATGGTGATGCATTTTTGAGATAAAAAAATCCCATTTCTATAAAAGTATTCGAATGCTGTACTCAATTTTGGGGTCATTTTAGATGAGTTGGGACTCATCTGTACCATATCATTTAAAAAGAAATGGGAAAAGTAACAGGCACGGACATGTGCCACTTAAATTCTGTGGAGTGTAATTTGATAGCATTTTCCCCTTTCTCCGATGTGTATTGAAATAGAAATACTTCAACATATGTATGTGAACAAGTCTAAAGTCTTTTGCAGCAAAAATCCATTCTGTTTCATGTTCTCTGTAGAATGTGGAAATTGCCATGTTGGGAGAGACAACACATCTACAGGCCATTGTTGACGACCTCACAATATTGACTGAAGACCCACATAAACTGCCCCCAGCCAGTGAGCAGGTATTAACAGCACGTCTCAACATCTGTCTACAGTGAGTTGCTGCTATAGGCAACAGAAGAACATGATGTTTTGCTGCAAGTTGATATGTTAAAAACTGTGCATTCCTTTTGCGCTTTGATGGGTCCAGTTCTTTTAACAACATGAACAAATCTCAACACTAGTTCACGTATTCTTATAACGGTAAAGGGGAAATTTTCTTTTTTTCAGTTCAGACCTAGCCAGTAATTGAAACTTTATCCATGTCTGTCCCCATTGTGTTTGTAAGGAACTGCTGTCCCACTTTAATGGTCTGACATAATGACATCATATGCTGCTGCAGGTAATTCGGGACCTGAAAGGCTCTGACTATAGTTGGTCCTACCAGACTCCTCCATCCTCCCCGAGCAGCACCAGCTCCAGAAAAAGCAGCATGTGCAGGTAAATATTGCATATGTGCACACAGTCTACTCAGCCGTACTTGTTACACGAGTCTTAATTTTACCCACTCATTCACTTAGTACATTTAAAACTCACTGTAGTAGATGTAGATTTATTTAGACAGGATCTCTTTAAAACACAGTCAGCTGTGTCTGCCGGTGACAGTTTTTGTAATACTGTGGCAGCTTCGCACCACTTGCTTCTGGCAAGTTTTCACTTCTCGAGCTTCTTAGAGCCAGATTAGGTCCATAGCTGTCGAACATGACAAGCCAATGTGAACACCAAAGCCCATGTATTCATACAGCTAATGGTGATTTCCCTCTTTACTTTTTCCTTCAATTCCTTTGAGAGACTTTATGTCAATTACAACTATGGCCTATTTGAAGTGTTTTTTTTCCATTATTCACATTATAGTCATCTGTTTTGTGAGTGATTAATTTATATCCAGTCTATAAACCACAGTTAGTGTGATGTTATTTATTTATTTATTTTCTTTTACCATGCTATATTTTTCAACAAAGAGTATCTTCGGTTGCATATTTAATGCTTTACATTTTGATTTATTCCTTCCTACATACAGTTATCTTCATCCTACAGGACAAGGCTTAGGGCACCAATTTCAGGGAGAGAGAGAAAGAGCAATAAGAAGGTTGCATAAGTTACATATTACCAAAAGTGTAGGCAACAAAGAGAAGCAAATCTTGGTGAGTAGCTGAGCAGGAGACAGAAAATAAGGATAAAGCTACACAAAAGTTGTAAATGGTTAGAAGGAAAGAACAATCCATGCGATAACTTTTAATGCTCTTTGATGCACCAAATTTAGATCAATGATATCGTTTAGAATTTTTACAAACTGTCAGACTTCATATTCACAGTTTTTGTGATTCATTTTTCATGGAGTTTTTATTTCTTTTTCTCTCCGTAGCCTACACAGAAATTCTCCAAAAACAACTTTCATAACAAGAGAAAAACATGTTTCAACCTCAATCAGAATCCTGTTTTGTGTGCTTATTTTGAGCTGCGCTGATGCTGTGATATCCTGTCAACAGCCTTCTCCAGATGCCCTCTGCAGGAGCTCATCGACTCAGCAGCGTCTCCTCCCACGACTCAGGCTTTGTCTCCCAGGATGCAAACACCCACTCGAAGCCTCCGTCACCCATGCCCTCTGACATTACCAGCCAGGTAGCCATTTCAGACATGAACTCCAGTTTTCTTTTTTTCTTTGATTGTGAAGCAACAAGCGATTTATCACAGCAAAACAGGAGACAAAGCAGACTTGTCACAGTAGCTCCAGAGATTCCTCAGGCGGTAGAGCTGCACAGCAGAGGGACGCAGCTACAACACTCATCTCTTTTCACTGTAGATCTACAATATATCATGTATTCTGACTTCAGTCCTACAACCTGACGTGAGTGAGATATCATTTTATTCATGCTCAGATTTCAGGCATGAATTTACAGTCTGCATAAGAGCTCTATTGCTAAATTCAGAAAGAGCTTTTTGGGTTTGTACCAACTGCCGCAATAGACCTCTATCAGTTGCCAGTGTTGAATTTTTATCCCACCGGACTGATAAAGTTATTCAGACTCTCACGGTCTGAACAGTTTGCACCGAGTACAGAACACACTCAGCAGCACACTGGCTGATGCAATGCTCTTTTCTGAATAAATGATCTTACAGGCTACTTTATTTTTTGATCCGAGCTATGGTCTATAGATCCCCACAGAGGAGAAAATACCTCCCCTTTCCTAAAGCTCATCAACACTCCGAGTCTCACCTTCCTCCTTTGTGCTTCTCATCTCTCACACCTACACCCCCCCCCCATCCACCCCTCGCTACTGTTTTTATTCCATCTCCCCTTTCCCAGAAATCAACAAGCTCAGCCTCCTCTGAGGCCTCAGAAACCTGCCAGTCTGTCAGCGAGTGCAACTCTCCCACCGCGGTTAGTACTGCATGCATCTCAACAATCAACTTGTTTAACTGGACACACACACAGACACTCACAGACGTGCACAAAATTTGACTCATTGTTATCTACACTTCAAAAAGGCCTGTGGGCTGTTCTTGACAGCTGCAGCCTGACGTGGACTATTCATGGATGTTGAGCACTCTGACTCAGACTTGTCTGTCCATTCCGCAGTTTGGCTCATGCTCATCCTTCGGTACCTTCCGCCCTGCTTTCTCTCACACTGGCACCATCAGGCCTCTCTCTGTCATACTTCCTGCGTCCCCCACATTTAACCACTCCCCTGGATCCAACACCCCCTCACCCACATCAAAGGTTCCTAGCTGGAAGGTTTGTTTTTATTTGCAGTTTTACCTTTTTGTTGCTTCTTTGCTTCTTGTGTGTTTTATTGCCTCCATGCACATTAATCAGCGGGTGGATTAACCTTCACAATCACCCATCATGCTCAGTTTTCCGGTCTTTCCTCGTAAAGATGTGTAAAACTGAGTCGGCAATTTCATTTAACAGCACTGACGTTGCTTACTGTAGTCTGCTTATACAGCATTCTCAACATCTGACCTCCTCATGAGCCAAAGCAACAACTTCCATGTTTTTTAATGGACGGCTGTTGCACTGATGGGTGGCGAAGAGTGGAGATGCTCAGCGGGAGCATTGTTTGATTGTTGCTTCTGCTGCTGCAGGACTGGGCCAAATCAAATTCCTGTGAGCCATCACTGGCCAACACTCTGCAGCGTAGGAGGGAGTCTATGGATAAGATGAGAGAACTTGAAGCTCCACCCAGTCCGCAGGGGTATTCTGGGATGCAGACAGATGATCCACACAGAGGTAGACTTGTCACAGGTGCAGCTAAGGTGAGAGGTCCATAATAGAAAGAGATGTAAACGTCAGCATACGTTTATACATGTGGTGAAATACAAATCTGAAAATGTTACAATAAGGGTGTAAATATCAGGGGGTTCAGGTGGACGTTTGGGCTCCTCTTAACGAAAATACGTGGGTGTCCATGAAAGAATGATTTTAAACATTTTGGATGGTCTCTGAAGGACATGTGGGCTATTTCTACTGTGCATTTCTGTATCATCATTGATAATACATATACATTTGGTTTGTACAGATTACCAGTACGTTACTTATTTGTGCATGATAGAAATGTCCTAATTCACTGCGTTAAATATACCAGTCTGGACAGCATCCTAATCATCATCTTGTTTGTAGAAGCATAGAATCAAACTCCACTCACTTTGTCTCTGTCAAGATCAGAAAACAACAAACTGTTTTGAAGCCAGCTGACATAAAAATACAACAGAAGAACTATGATAGTGACAAGAATAATGGTTTGATTTTTATTTCCAAATCCACAACCCAAAAGGCATTTTTCATTTCAGAAATGACAGATCTGCTGTTTCAGCTTCTCTCTCTCTCTCTCTCTCTCTCTCTCCATTCCTCTGCGGTGCTGAAAGACTTACACTAACAGCTATCTGTTTTGTTGTTCTTATTATTGATATCCTTATTCATTCATTCACATATTGTACTTTGGAAATGAAGAATTATGTTCCCTCAACGCCACACACACTATAATATTTGTATATTTCCTTCTTGTGTGCGTTTGTTAGCACGGAGAGCCGCTGTCTCCAGCAGCCAGTACACTGGCCATGGTTTTGACTCGAGGCTTGAGTATGGAGCAGCAGAAAAGCAGCAGGGACTCTCTACAGTACTCCAGTGGCTACAGCACTCAGACCAACACCCCATCATGCTCTGAGGACACTATACCCTCACAAGGTAACATCAACCAAACACTCTGTCAACATAAAGCGCACACCCCCTCAAGCTAAACTAGACCAAGTGTTAATTTTTTGTTGTGTGTTACATGAATTCTAATGTGGACTGTTCTAATCCACTTCTGTGGTGATGAAAGTGTAGCACTCAATCCACCGCAGTGTCAACATGATTGTGTAATTAATCTCAAGAGCTGCAAAAATAACTCTTCAAAAGCGGTCTGTTTTCAGTTTTCTTTATTAATCAGTGGAAAAGCAGATACTCATGTGCTGTCACTTGTAGGTTCTGATTATGAGTGTTACTCACTCAATGGAGACGCTGACAGCGAAGGGCAGGCAGACTTTGACAAGTCCTCCACCATTCCACGTCACAGCAACATTGCTCAGAGCTACCGCCGTATGATCCAAACCAAGAGGCCCGCCAGCACAGCAGGTCTGCCTGCTGGTAAATCCCTGCAGGGAACTTCAAACGGCACAGTGGGAAACAACGCAGGAGCCATTGCCTCAGGGACAGCTACTATTCGCCGAACGCCTTCCTCAAAAACAGGGGTGAGACGGACACCATCTACATCTGGCCCTATTCCCATCAGACCCCCCATCGTGCCAGTTAAGACTCCCACAGTCCCAGACTCACCAGGGTACGCCAGCCCATCCCAGCATCGCTCAGGCAGTGAGGAGTTTTTGTATGGCGATGATCCATCTGCTTGTGACTACACAAGGGCTTCTCCAAAGAGAATGAGCCTCCCAGACACAGCTTGGGGTTGCGGAGGAGGTGGAGGGGCTGATAGGACTGTATACTCCCACCAAACCCCCGGCATGGTGGCCCACAGCACTGAGGAGGACCCTTTGCTTGCTGCCAACCGACACAGCCTGGTGGAGAAGATAGGGGAGCTGGCAGCCAGCGCACACGCCCTTGGTGAGGGTCAGTTCCCTTTTCCCAGCTCCTTACCGGGGGATCCAACTCAATATGCACCGCAGGAACTGTCCTCAGCTCAGGAGGATGTGGATATGCTGGTGTCTATACGGCGAGGTGTGAAGCTCCGCAAAACAGTGACTGATGACAGGTCAGCCCCCAGGATTCTGCGGTAGCCGAGGAGAGGTTTCGTGTCCTTATTTACAACTTGAGCTTTGTGCTGAAATGCACCACAACAGCATTCATGTAATACATGAACATAGGCACAAGGAACAAAGAGGATGTGGTGAATGAAGGCCAGTTGATAGAGTAATGAGTGACAATGGACAACAGTCAAGTCATTTCATGTCATGTATGTATTGCGTACGTACAAAGTAATCCATATTTTTTGGTTTTTAATCTTCTTTCTTGTTTTTTTTTTGTCTGTGGGCTTTGTGGCTATGCATCTCTGTTCCCTCTGTGACCAGTGATTTCAGCCCAGTTTATCCCTGTAGACCCAGTGACCACAAGTTACTGCTGTAGGGATTGGATGCTCTGTGTCTTTGTTCTTGCTCTTATGATTATTATAATATTGTGCATTCTTTAATTAACACAGTCACCTGAGAGTGGAAAGTGATGGGTGAAGTGCTCTGTGAGCCTGTCTGTATGTTGTGTTTCTCATCATCATTAATGTACAAGTAACGTATTACTGTTTTGTTTCATAAGCTGAACAGGTTTGTGTCAAAGTGTAAAATAGGAGCAATATGGCAGTGTTTTTTATTGCTGTACTGTATTGTCAATATATTCTGCAATTAAACAGGCATTTTACTATTAAATGGCTCAAAAATGTAAAGTCTGTATTCATGAATTAAGAGATGTACATCTATACTTTTTGAGACATTTGTAAGTTTTTCATAGCTTAACATTGACATCATCCATAAAGAATAATAATGATAAAAAATATAACTATTTATTTTCCTATGGTTTTTTTTTCATTTTATTTATACGCTTATTTCTGGAACTTCAAAGCATTATATTTCCTCTTACTATATAGTTTATTTTAAGTGCAGATACAAGAATCAGTGTTTTATGTCTTATCCGCGGAGGGAGATTTAATTGTCCAGTGGTCAGTGTGCTTTAGTTTTATTTGAATTTTATGTATTTATTTTTTTACATTTTATTACCAATAAAATAAGAGCAATGTAGCATATTTCCACAGTAACTTTATGCTTATTTCACTTTATCGTACCTTTGTTATATATTTGACTGTCTGGAAGACTGCAGTTACTCTTGAAGTCGCATGAGGTCACTAGAGAGCCACCATGAACGGAACTACATTGACCATCGGGGACACTAATGGAGGAGTTTAACAACGTGACTACTCGCATCAATATTTGGCAGGTGCTGAGAGTAACAGTAAGTGGAAAGAAAAAAACCCCCAAAAAAACAGTAAGTGGAAATAAGAACCTTTAAGGACGTGTGAGTTACAGTTTCAGGAAGAAGACAAGCAGGTAAACATGACAAAACAATGCACATACACACATTCAAATGATGGGACCTGCTCGCACGCACACTTTGCAGATATGGATTTGTCATCCATAAACTACAAAATGACCCAAATGCTAAATAAATATAGGTAATTAAAGCTAAAGGGAAAGTGGTACGGCAGTCAAACTTAGTTTAGTTCAGGGGTCTACATTCAACCCAATGTGATCTCGGGCAAGTCGGACCAGTAAAATAACCCACCAATAACTTGAAGTAACAATTTAAATTTGTTTCTCAATCCTCAAGCCCCGGTTTCTCGTGTACGCATGCGCATCAGTGGACCGACACCGCTGAACATTTAAGCAGAGCATTGTTAAAATTCCACTTCTCTTCAGACATTTCATTATTTACGTGGCTGAGGTTATTCTTTTTTCGTGAAAGGACAGTTTGTGTGTTGAACAATTTCACTATGTAATTTAACTTTGTTCCACACCGAAACAAACAAAAAAAAACATGAAGAAGAAAGAGAAAAATTTGGAGTGATCATCATTTATACGTTATTATAGTATTATTTTAGCTGTCTGGTCCACTTGAGATCAAATTTGGCTAGAAATTGGTTTTACGCCCTTGACTTTTAATGGACTTTGATTTTTGGACCTCGTAAATTCATCCTTTGGGTCAGATTAGACCCTTTTAGCAGCCGCAGACCGTATGTTTGACAACTAAGGGCTGCAGTGTGTTTAAAAGTGATATCCTTTGTGCTTTGTTTTATTTTTGTTAGAAAGTACAATAAACATATTCTGTTTCAAACTAATGATACTGAGAGATGAGCTGCTCATTATTCTACAAATGCTGGAAAACAATACAGCGTGTGAACCTTTAACTCCTGGAAAGCAGTAACCACAGGACCCTTTTTGCCTGGAAAAAAGACCTCTTTTGGAGATACTATGATCTATAGGCATGAAGTTTACTTTCAATATTTTGTTTCTTTGGCATGGAGAAAGAGCACATTTCTCAGTTCATGGAATTAGAAAAGGAAGGGGGAGGGTAGAGTCGATTGTGTGATAGATATGAAATCAATCTGTTTATATCTGACACTGAGTCATCACTGTGAACTATGACTGATTTGCAAAAAGAAAATAGAAGATAGCAGGGTTTGCATGAGGCCAGATAATGAAGCTCAAACAAAGGGATGTGTAGGCTATAACCCTTGGATAATAAAGGGTTGGACGGTCTCTGGTTTGGGTCCCATGTTTAAATCATATGGGAGGTGCTGCGGGACCACCTTGTCTGAAGAAATGATTATTCTGCCCGGCTTGGGAAGCCCTCTGTATATTTCATATTCACCCCCAAAGGGGTCCCTCATAATCCTCTCAGCCTCATAAATAGCACATTATTGAATTTACACTATTACACGCATACTCTTGAACTGGTCGAGTAATGGAAACCTGCCTAATGGCTGGGTCTTGCTGGGATAATTAACTGAGAAAAGAACTGTGGAGCCTCATTGTGCATCCGAGGTAATGTTCTCACTGTCTAAACTGTGTTTCTAAGAGAACATCATTAATGCTTTTTCAAAAATCTCTCCTCCTAGTTGGGCACTGTGAGAGAAGGGGAAAAAAACCCTGAACTGTTCATTTTCATTCTCTTTTCGTTTTCAATGATTGTGTCTTTAGATAATGTGATGATTCTTTTATTGGGCTAATAGAAAGTCATGATTGTTCAGGGTTAGAATGAGATACTGCTCAAATCAGTGATCATTTCAAAGTGCGCTAATCACTGAGGCATCCCCAAGGTCCTCTAATCAGAATGTAGATACAATAAAACTGCTGCTCAAACAAAATGTGGCCCTGAAGTTGTTTCTATCAAAATAACAGTCCATGCATTAATGATGGAATTATTTTTTCTTCAAATAAGCCGCTGTTGTTCTCTTTTCAATATTGTGGCATTGTCAGTAAAAAAAAAAAAAGGAAGGCTGAAGTGATGCTCAGTAATGAGATACTCTAGCTTTGTCACCGCTTTGTGCATGACTGGCATTTGGAAAAGCCCATGGCAGCTCTAGAGGTCCTGGCTTCACACAATCCATAGTTAAATTTAAATGTATTATTAGAGTTATGATTTCTACATTTTAAATACTATAGTAGGTGGTAGGAGCCTGAAGGGGATAACAGATCAAATCTAATTAGCTCTACCTAATACATGAGAGAAATATCTTTATATTCATCCGACTCTTCTAACTGCTTTCTACCTTCAGGTTCTGATGAGGGAAAATGTCCCGAGGGGCTCATATAGACACGAACGCTACAGTGAGAGGTATTACAGCACTCTTGCTCGTCTCGGTGTCAGCGGCGTTTCCAGAAATGGCTCTTTGCAGCAGTTTCAGGTGAACATGAGGGTACCATTGCCATAAATGTTCGGTATAAATGTTCACAGATGAATAGCAACCACAGAGTTGCATGCTTAGTCATCCAGTTTAATTGTGCTGCCATTCTTTAATAAACCTGCCTATTTCAGCCAATTATTTCATTGACTTCTGCTGAGCTGTCTATTTTTAAGACGTTTTGAACACCCTGCTTAGTCTCTGCCATAAACTGCCTATTAACTGATAGTTTGTGCCAAGTCTCGTTAATATTATCTTCCATCATTTCCTACATGTTGGCATACTTTTCCAGGAATAATTGCACAACATGCAAGTTACATTACAGGGCTTGCATTCCACAGTCTCCTAATGATTCGTCTCTCAGGAGCTCCAAAGCACATGTAGACTGTTTTAAATGCTAGGAGGCTGCAACCTTTGCCTTCAGAAGGTATGTCTGCTTCTGTGTGAGTGAGGGGAATGGATTCGGTCAATTATTCATTATGTAAGCATGGAGCTTTCTAATGTCCGTTGGCTGCTTTCTTCAGTGATTTTTTTATTTTTTTTTTTTGCAATGGCCTGCAGCTTTCAGTTATCTGTTCTAGAAGGATGTTGAGACCGTTTCATGATTTTTTTTTCATTAGAGCTTTGTTGTTTTTACGCAGCCTATATTGGTGTTTCATCTCGGTTGATAAGTGCTACAACCCTCAAGTAAACTATCCCCTCACACCCTGGCCTATAGACTTGTGATTGAATTAGCCTTTGCTACAGCAATCTCCCATGCTGGCAGTCACGGTAAATTTCACCATGTGAGACAACATGATAAAAGACAGGATTTGATTTGCATTCATGAAGCACTTAGGAAGTTCAAAGCAAAGTTACATGGCAGATTAGACCCTTAGTTCAGACAGTGTCTGCTTTAGATACCACAGTTTCACCTTAACTGACAATACCAGAGATGTGACTGGAGGTTATTTCCCATCAATAGTGTTTGTGTTGTATTTTGGTCCAGGGTTATTTCATGTTGCTGTTTTTTGACAGGAGTGCGAAAAAACCCTGGTCAGTTATTTAAAAAAAAAAAATCTAAGGACGACTGGTGCTTTGTAGTGACATAGCCTACAGCTTATGCCACGTAAAGGAATACAGCGATTAACCAATATGAGCTTTGTGCTCCAGCTGCAGGCAGTGATTCAAAATTGTCTGGGGGCTCACTGCCAGTTACCAGAGTTATTGCCTGAAAAGAGCAGTTTACTGCAGAGACTGAATTCGGCTAAAATTGCAGTGATGGATTGCGTTTTCAAATTGATAAGGATCTTTCAGCGGGGCCTTGATGAATTTCCAAGCTGAATACAGATTTAGCGAATGTTTGAGTGGAGGAAGATTGAATTTCATATCTAACACAGCACCCCAAAATGCATATGAATATTGATCCAGGCATGTCTGAAGTAAAGGTTGACATGACGTGACGGGCAGATTCAACGGAGGACCCAGCTATGCTCTCTTGCTCATTATTTTCCTGTCTTTATGACAATACCGAAACACCCTGTCCATGTAATATTTTTGTCCCCTGACATGGCACGTACAGCGTAGCGATGAGGAAATTGGAAGTAAGTGTGCAGTCTGTGGGAATTAGTGGTATAGCCACATACAGATTAGGTTTGGGGTGCTTTGGGTTCGTGGCACACGAGGACAGCGGGAGGGAAGAGCAATCGCGGTGACAATGTTCATTCTGAACTCTGGTGCACGTGTACAATTTAGGCTGCAAAGACATGAAGGGGCTCCCTGTTAGTGCTGTCTCAAATCGTGTTGCGTTCTAGGTTCAGTGGTCCGGATCACAGGTGGTGCATTTATGAATCAACATGTAGGTTTTTCTATTTTTTCAAAGCTATGAATAAAAAAGTATAATGTAGTGATCATCATCGCAGAGATGGTTTATATTACAGGAACAGCAACCGAAAGTTTTGTAGAGCTTTGTGCACTGGAGGTCGCGTTCACTTGTCTAAATGCGCCGCTGGAGAGGTGAGAGGGGGCAGCCAACGCGTCAACAACCAGAAGTGCCGGAATGTTGTTGAGCAAGGCATACAGCTGCTTCACTGGAGGTCTCTAGTCACCGACTGGACGACTTTTCTCACTGGTCGGTTTCCACACAGAGCGTCAGTCTGCGTTGGCTTCCCCCTCTGTAGACGGGAAGGGTTGAGTGATGATCTCCACTTCAACTCTTGAATCTGAGGAGAGCGGATCCGTGGCAGACGCTCACGTGCAGCGGGGGAAAAAAGGCTTTCGCTGCGGCTGTGCGGGCTGTCGGACGACGTGAAGAGCTTTGAGGCGGGGACCCTCCTGACCATCACATAGGGTGGGGTTCACGGAGAAGCTTCATCCCCGTGCGCCGCCACGCCCCCGCGCTTGGCGCTGTCCGGTGCTGTGGTGCTGAAACACTGGCTCCGAACGCAAGCCAACAGCCCGCAGCGCCGAGGACTGCCCGCACGCAGCAGCACTGCATGGAGCCAGAGGACACATCTCCCAGGATGAAACAGCCTAAAGTTAAAACGCCTCACCTGGATGGATCTTATGGCGGACAACTATGAAGGAAATGTTTCTCAAGTGTTTCTTTGATCTTTTCTAATGGTTTTCTACCATCTCCCCGAGTCGCTTGGAGGTACATAACTTCCACCAACATGATTTGGGGTGTTTTGTTATGCTGCCTTTTGACGCCGGCTCCTGGATACCAAACACCGGAGCGACTGCCTTTATTTCACGGGCACGTTTTTGAGAACTCGCCGGCGGGTTCCAAAGTAAACGGACTTGGCATTCCGGTGAGGCGCATCAACGCGCAAAAATGGTGCCCTGTCTCCGGGATGCGCTTTAAACTGTACGGGAACGGCAGCGAAGATTTCCGCGTCTTTGCCCACCACAAGCGGGGAAATATATTGCTGAAAACTTCCAGGGTTTTAGACCGAGAGGCTCGGTCAGAATACCTACTGAACGTGGGCTTACACTGTCAGACCTGGCTGTCGGAGTCGGTCGTTTTCGAGGTCGCGTCGGTAAAAGTGGACGTTTTGGACACCAACGACCACGAACCCACTTTTCGCAGTGCAGACGCCGTGCACATAACTTTAGACGACACCACAGCTCTCCGTAGTGTGGTTTACCGACTGGAGGCTGTCGACGCAGACAGCGGCAAAAACGCAGAGTTAACGTACATATCCGTCCCTCAAAATGGCAGTTTCTACGTTGTCCCCAAAACGGGAGAAGTTTTGCTGGTGGACTCTATATTGGGGCTCCCCTCTAAAGTTAAATTCTGTGTTTTTGCCAGAGATCACGGGTGGCCCCCTCTGACCAGCAGAGGTGTCGTGGTCACCGTGGTTCCACACCGGTGGGCGACGCGTCTGGCTGAATTAGCGGGGTCAGGGCGCGCGGGTCGCCGGCCCAGGGCGTTACTTGAACCCGGCACTGTCATCTCCCTCAACGTGTCTGAAGATGCCAACATCGGATCAGTCATAACGAGCCTGAATCCGACAAGGTTTCAGTCAGCCGCCTACGAGTTGATTTACCCGGAGTCAGAGAGCGGCCCGGTTTCGGTGGGGCGCGACAGTGGAGATATCACGATAACCAGGAGGCTGGATAGGGAGACAGAGCCTTTCGTGGAGCTTACTGTTAAGATTCAGGATAAACGAGGTGTGTAGAAACATTCCCATTATAATCCTCATTTAATGCACCCCCTCCCCCCTCTCTCATTTTCCCGGAAATTATTTGCATTTTGCCCTATTTTAACAGAATGCTGCACAATTAAGTGCACATGGTATAACTGTGCCACCATCTGGACATCTCATCCTCCATCAGTGGAGTCCCCTAACTGGCCTGACATATCCATCATACCAGAGAGCAGTCAGTACAGCTGCTCTGTAGGTCCATTCCACAGGTGTGCCTCATTATCTACATCCACATATTCACCTGAAGTATGAATTTATACGTGCCACCGTCAAGCAGAGAGATTATATTACACTTCTGTTGAATTTATGCACTTATACGCAAAGATATCCAAACTATGACTGACTAGGAAGAAAATGAGTTTTCCGGTGAATGATTATTTGAAAATTGGTTGAATTATGTCTCTGATTGACATAGTTTGTGAGTGTGAAGTTGTTTCCAGAGCTAATCCTCAGAGAGTAGCGCACCGCTGCGACCCTTTCTCTCATCTACTGGCATTACCCCCTCTAATCCTCCTCTCCTTTACTCTTAAGGCCTGGGGATTTGAAGTTGCACTGCCACAGTCAAGCACCCTCATGTTCTCTAGGATAGATGAAACAGTATCAGTTACACAAGTTTTATGAAAGTTTGACTTCAAGAATTGTAAAACCCCATAAAAATAACAAAAACAAGAAATCAAAATGATTTGCTTCGTAATTGAGCTCCATAGCGCGCAGTGAATGGTGTGCACTGTTTCCATTTCAGTTTCCTGCTGCTGGTACTCAGCATGTTCTAGATTGTAATTGCAGGCCTGATTGGGACAAATTTTTGTGTAAAAGGGTGTCTAGAGTTTTTTTTTTTTTCAGAGAGCAAAGATAGTCAGTAGTCTGACATCTTTTCACAGACGTGTAACAGAAATAAGCCGCTCTAGCTTGACAGATATTCACTACTTCCTCCATTTTACCTCACTCACCTGTGAAACCTTCCTCTCCTGATCAAAGACGTGGCATGTCCTTTATCCTTTGACTACAGCTTTGCAGACAGAATCTTGATGGGAGTCTGGGAGGACAGGCCTTTCTTCTGCTTGTCTCATCCACAATTCTTGCATACATGGTTATTAGAGTGAAGGAGTCCATTTGAGCTCATATATTCTTTTTTTTTTTCTTATTTAACTTAATACCCTACATGAATGCATTTGATTACGCTTGGGCTTTGCAGCATATCTGTGGTCTGTCTTTGAAATAAAAGAGCAGGCTCCCAGATACTCCGTAGAACGAAAGGATAATTAATATGCTTTGGAATGTGTGCATCTGTCTATGAAGGTGTTTGTTAGTATGCGTGTGTGAGTTGGCATGGCTCTACTGAAATTGACCCCGAGCACAATAACAACATTTTTAATAAGGCCCCATGTGTTTTCGACGTCTCTATTTATTTCATGACCGTAAACTCTCAGTAGCACAGAGCTGTCCGTCGTTCTGGCACTCACCTGGTGAATGCCAAACAGGAAGCTCTGTTTGGAAATACTCTACCAATGAATCAGAGTGCACTCAAGTCAGCAACAATTTCCCAGATGCTAGTGCTACAAACACTGCATACATTATTCATACTAGAGGTACAAAAAAAAATATCTAGATCTAAGCCTGATGGTGACTTGATAAACATGAGGTAATCATACAGAGTCAATATATCAATGACTGGAGCAGTTTTGAGTTCCTGGTTTCTACTCAGCAGTTATTTATTATAGATATAACTTTGCTGGTGTACAATCAGGCTTCTAATCCTCTTTTTGTGTAATTCTTGAATAAGGCACATAATCAAATATTTGATTCAAAGAAAGTCATTTGGCAACCAATTTGAAGTAATTTCAGAAACGTGCAACACTTTCTGTTTCCAGCTTTTGAGTCTTAAGTCATTATTAACTGAATGTGTTTCAGATCAGTCAGATAAACACACCGTTTGTAGACAACACCTTGGGCTCTGATTTATTTTACCTTCTTAAAACACCAAGCAATTAATAAATTAATATTTTTTGACAGCTTCATCAGTGATAAAAATAAGTAACTTGTGCAGTCCTAGTCAACATACAGTCATGTCTGCTGGCCTTTCTATAAACAAGTACAACTGTTAACATGCTTCGCTGGTCAATGCTTGCTCTTCTGGATAATTTTAAGAGTCTGCATATTTTACTATCGTTGTGGGGGGGGAGGTACATGTGGTTTATTGGTAAATGCACATTTGCTAAGTGTGTGGTGAATGTGTTCAATAGCTGGTTAATGTGGCTATAAAATGCTAATCACAATGGTGTTTGTCTTTTCTTATGTTAATAAGTTTGCTGTCGGTACAGCATTATAAGTGCAGCCATCAGAGGAGCTATTACTTGTGTACAAATGGAGATTAAAAAGTCTATTTTGACACTTAGGTATCTGATAAATTATTCTGGCACACAGTGGATAAGGGGGAAATGGAACAGCGGTCTTGGATTACTCTCAGTATGGGTCCATTCTTATTGACATACTTACCGGGAAGAAAATGTAGTCACCAACAACTCATCTGATGCCCCCTAGGGTTCCAAGACGTGACATGTTTGAACACTGAGCTTCTTTGTAGTCTGCTGGATTAATCAAAAATTGTGCTAAAAGGTTTTATTTAAATAAATATTGAACAAACTTAATGATAATTAGCGCAGCCATGCTGTAGTACATCAAAGTGTTTCAGTGTTAATAGAGTATTGGCTGTGGTGTTCTGCACATATTTTCACCCGCAAATGCACAGTTATCCTTGTAATTAATTTAAAATGCACATATTCTTGAATCCACCAAAATGTAACTCTCAAAACATTATATTTAGGGATATAATTAAAACATAAGTCAGATTCTGCAGCATCAAGATACAGACTAATTGTAACTTATGCAGCTGTAGGAAAATGTGTTGTATGTGGTCCCTGTATAACCGGTCACTTCAAACTGCTGGATATTAATAAGCACTTCGGGGGTTATTCCTCCAAAAAATTATTTTTTTCTCATTCATTACTGAAGCTCTGTTCCAATAACACTTAAGGCCACTGCATCATTGTGATTCATTTATTCTCTTGTGTTGTAATTGCACTACAAAAAAAGAAATTATTTTCTCTTCTGCAAGAACATGGCAAACATTTTTGCTCAATTCCTTTTTTTGTAATTATATATGTTCCTAAACTTTCTAAACCAGATAAGAACATTAGCCTATATAAATCATAACAAGCTTGCTCAACAATTTTTAATGCACATATAGGACAGTAGAAGTAATTGTAATCTTGCACTGAATGTGACCCACCTTTTAGAGGTTTATGTTGCATGTACACTTTTATTTTTTCAAGGTACTTCAACGTCACTGATCAGGAATCTGAGCCCTTTGTCAGGCTTTCACACCACTTCACCCACTCAGGTGCATCACCGTACAGTATTTGTCTTAAAATCCTGTTGTTTCTCAGGGCACCATGAAAGTATTCTTCCTCTCTCCTTGGCTCGATCCCCTGCTAATCTTAGAGACATGTTTACCTTCTAAACTATATTCAGTACACTAAAAAAAAAATCCCTAGAGAAAACAATCAAGCAATTTTTTTGACATAGCCTCTGTGTATCAAACCAGCAGTGTAAAAAGGGGAAAAAAGGTAAAAGCACTGGAAGTAGGCCATGACTCATGATTCACTGAAACTGGTTATGTGGTGTTGTTTTGAGGAGAGGGAGTTAGGGACATCTATGGTTCTTCCTGTAAAGGATTTGCTGGTCCACAGAGGACGTCAGCTTAGATTTGTATTGGTGGGGAATTTTTGCTTTTGGTTGTCCCACAAGAAGAATGTTTTTCTTTGCACCTGAGTAGAAAACTGCTAATGTCATTTGACAGCTAAGGAGGAGTATTGAACAAGTGGTCCAGTCCTTTGTGAGTTGGAATGGAGGGGCGGGGTGGGGAATGGGGGTGTTGGAGTGGTTTCTCCCTGTCCTTTAGGCATCCGTGGGCAGACTGGCATTCAGCTTGCGGTAATCACCTCGACTCAGACCATTTTTGTCAGAGAACCTTCCCTTTCCTTCTCCCTCTCTGTCCTCCTCTCCCTTCTTGTCTCTGTCTCAATAGTCAGCATCTCGCCTCATGCTGTCTTTAATCCAATTTCCCCTTTCCTACTCGATCCCCCCCCAACAACATATTTGCATATTCCCCTTGTGATGTGAAATGAATTGAGAAGAGTCTCGATCTCATTTTTATTTGTAATTTGTGACTGTGGGGCTGTTTGTTTGAGTAGCAAACAATTTCACAAAAAGCTTTAGTAAAGCAAAAGAAAAAAATGCCTGTGGTGTTTTTTGATGTTGCTTTATTTTGTGTCTGACTGTGAACATGTGTGTGGTTGCATGTGCATATTCATAAGCTTTAAGTTGTTTTCATGTTCATGACTAATTGTGTGAATTTGTTTGTGTAACAGTGAGCAGGATGAGTTGTGTCCTGTCCTTTCCAGGTTTCCTGCAGCATGGACCCCCAGATTTGTTGCGTCTAAAGACAGACATGCAGTGAAGATATAACATGCCCGCAGCACTTGATTTCTGCTCTGTTGTTTCTCTAATATCAAATAGATGCCTCTAAGCAGCAGTGTCACAGTCCTCTTTTTTTTTTTTTTTTCCTACAGTCCTGGCATGTATCTGATGGCACATAAGAAACAAGAGGGAGTTTGTGTACCACCATTTCTAAAGAGAAAAAAAAGATGGGATTAATTGTTTAATTGATTAATTAAACAGGAGCACGGTGAGGAACCATAGTAGCTCCTGCGTATATGTAGATATTTAAGAAGGACACAGTTACTATAAGGGGCATACAAAGGTCAGGGCCAGCTGTTAAAGATGAGGGCATGGTCACTGAGCAGGGCTTTAATTTAAGAGCAAGAAGGGTAGGTGAGGTAAAGGTGAGAAACCTAGGGATGGGTGGGGGGCGCAGAAGGTTGGAGGCAGGAAAGACATGAAAGAACTGTTTAAATGCATGTCTGTGTGATTGTGTTTTTTCCTCCCTGCACGTCTAGATAGGTAAAGGGCAGCCAGATCAGAAGCAGAGAGCTGTATATTGCTGATGAAAAGTCAGCCTTGTGAAGCATAATTGTCAGACAGTTAGAGGGTAGAAGTGAGAAACTATTAGGACAGCAGAAGGGGAATAGCGTCGCCGTGCACTTTAGCCTGTAGAGCAGAGTGGATGGCCACAGGGCACAGGAGGGTGGGAAAAATATACTATTGTACTGGTAACGAAAAGGGCAGGGTGTTGTAGTATTTGTCTGTAAACTGTTGGGGGGCAAATGGAGAGAAGATGAAGAGAAGAAAAGTTTGACCTGCCCTTTGGGGAAAAGATAGAGAGATAGAAAGACAGAATATTGTGTGGTGTGCACTTATAATTTGACCTTTTCTTACTAGCTATTGCGTGCGTGGGTCTAACTAGAGCTATAGCAATTATAGTCGATCAATTGATTGGTCAAACGAACAAAGAAAAAAAATCTGCAACTCTTTTCAAACTTTTTCATAAATGGTAGTTTTTCTGGTTTTAGAGCACTGGACTATTCAAATAAATGTACAGTATATATGAAAAAAATATTGATTAAGCATCAATATAAGCAGAGGGTTAATCAATAACAAAAATAACTGGCATTTGCTACCACTTTATCCTATATTTAACCTGTGGCTGATATCCACACTTTAAAGGTCAGTACTGGCTCTCATACCTACTCTAAAGATTAAATTGCCGCAAGGCTTCTAATTCATTATCATAACAGCAGGGGAAGATGGTGAAGAAGAAATAAGGGCCAATATATGTGCGTATGTGTGTATGTTCTACACAGTATGTTGGAACAGGCAAAATTGAATTAAATATTAAAAAAAAGAATCACATGAATTTGTATTCTGAAAGATGAGAATATTATAAGTCATTAGACCTACTGTTCATCAACACTCTAGTGTATATGCATATGTGTGAGTCGTGCATGTGACATAATGCTACGAGGAAATTCATGGTGACAGGCAGTTTTTATCTGGCCAACGGTCTGCATTATTGATGGGCATTACCACAGACATTGTCAACTCCAGGCTTTGCACGGCGGCAGGCAATGTCAGGTAAATGCCGTGCTGACCTCCATCGGCAGACATTCCCAGAATGCCTCAGTGCAAACCCGATGTCTACCTGTGTGATGAATGAGTTTGACTTGCACATTGTACGAGGAGCTTATCACCAACTGAGAAGGTTTTGTTTTATTAAATCTAATCCATGATGTGCTGACACCAGCTTAGGGAGAGAAAGGTTTGGAGGTTTTGTTGACGTTAATTTAATTTCCCCTATTGTGTGTGTGGCGATTGCCTAAATTTTGGAATCATTTGTAACCAACACTGTAACAGATTTCACAGCATGAATGCCTCATCTACCTCACACCTGCCACGTCCCCCATCCATCTGAAACTTTTGTTTTGGCCCCACCTTTACACAGCCCCCCCAGTGGCATTTCCCCAGAGAGCTGAATTGATTTTGTGCTATTGATTAACCAGGAGCTGTTTTGCTCCCAGACACAAAACATCACTTTAAACCACAATTTATATGTCGCAGAATAGGTTGTGACAAGACTGTTGCTGATAGTTTACAAAGTCACTGAGAGGTAGGTGTGTGATTGAGTCGAAAGGCTGATGGAACTGTCTTGAAGCACTCTAATGAATCGGCCTCTCGGACCGGCCCGTGTACAGGCTGAAATGAGCAAACAGAAATCTGAGCTAGTGCCTGGATCTGCCTAGGGAATTCAGTGCTTGTGCTTATTTATCTATTTGGTCTTGAATTTCTCAACCTTTTGTACCCAAAGGTCCAATTAACTCAGCATAACAATGGTTGCAGTTCTACTCGTGGTGGCCCAAGGAGGCACTGATAAACACATAGGACTCAGACAACTTTGAAAGCTTTCCCGGGTGAACTGTGTACAAGGAGATTTCTAATGCTGGGGGAAAAAAAAAGGATCACATGGTTGGCCAAGTTGCCTTGTGAGATGTTTTGACGTGCCATGAACTTTGCTTTGGAGTAGAGCACACAGATTGCAGAAATTGCGGTAATTGTGGAACACCAATTTGCACAGCAAAGCGCAACTTTCGTTTGGACAATGAAAATGCCTGCCATGCAAAAAAACAAACAAAAAACCACATTGTAGAATGAATAAAGAGAGAAAAATTTTGTCTGCGGAGTGATCAAAAAGACAATGTAGACGGCGAGGGAATTGCAGCTCAGATTAGAGAATGTGTTTTGAAGACAATGTCCATCTCCTGGCTCAGTTCTTTATTCGTCTTCAACCTCATGACAGACAGAAGACGGCTGATTACTGTAGCAGGTGTAAATCAACTGTGGATTTGTGTGTGTTTGTGTGGAAAATGGGTAGATATGTAGAGAGGGATGCAAAGAGAAGATCTGAACGCTACAAAGGATGGACATACAAAAGACCATTTTTGTTCCTGCTTGTTTTGTCTTCTGGCTTGGGACAAGCTATTGTATCCTTTTTTGTTCTGCTCTTCCCATCTGTATTTGAACATTACTGTTCTAGCTGTTCCAAACTTGGCTTGTGTGCATGTGCGTGTGGAGTGTGTTTGTGAGCATTTTTAGCTCTATGTTCCAGCTACCAATTTGTGTCTGCTCTCAGTGGATCGAGTGAGTGTGCACGACTTTCCCCCCCACCCCCTTTTTCTTTCTGCCTCGACAGTAGGGCTTAATTCTGTGGTCTAATCAGACCATATGGTCTCTTCAGTTTTACAGTATGATGTGCTGAGCAGGATGGGATAAGGATGGTAGTTGTTAGTTGTGCCAGAGTTGCTGTAGAAACACATTGACGTGCGCTAGTGCCACACACTAAAGACCTGAAAGTAAGAGAACAGGATCTGCTGCAGTTCTTGTAACCTCCTTTGCTCAAGATGCGAAAAAAAGAAACATTTGTGGACAATTGTGTGAAGCGAGGGGTTAAAGGTTTTTTTGTACATTCGGCCATGAACTCCTTACCTCCTGTGAGCAGTTTTGCATGTCATTTTTCACAAGATATCAACTCATAATTACATCTGCCCTTTGTGCCCCGACAGTGCAGCTGCTATTTAATCGGGTAATTTCAATAATTAATTGTGTGAATGTACATTAGCTTGGTTTTGATGGATATCTCTGACTGAGAAATGGCTGCATCAGTCACACATTAAATTGAGGATCAGTACCTAAATGTTCAGCCAGCCCATGAATAATCATGTGTTCAAAGTTACAAATGAGTCACTCAGCTTGTCGTAATATTTAGATTGGGTGCAAAATCATCATATATTTAGACTAAATCCCTCTGATGGCGCATTAATTTTTAAAAATGTTAAAATGAGATCCTGTTTATCTTGGGTGGATATGGGATCATGCCACATTAAAGTTGATTATATTGCTCTTTAATACATAGTATGTTAGACAGACTCAACATAGCTTTCTGTTGTCGGCGGCAATTCTGACACCCGATATTGTGATAAATTATGATGAGGTGGGGGAGTTTAACACTTGGTTTCTCTCACACACAGTGGGTGATAAACATTGATCTAGTTTAATCTTGCTGGTCTGCTGCTAATGACGGGAGATGATGGTCCACACAGGACAGACCGCTCCCTGGATTAGATATCTAAATGAGGATTTTATCCTCATCCTCTCTTCTGCTTTCCCATTACCAATAAACCCGACCACAGTCACATACTGAGTTACATTATAATTTATGTGACTAGTGTAGTGTGTAGTGTGTTTTGTGTACATGTATGAGCGTACAGTGTACAATGAACTATCCTTGACTGTGTTGCTACAGTGCATTCATGCAAAGATACACCATTCACATTCACAGAAACTCCGTCGGAGCTGGGGTCCAGGCTTCTGCTTCTGCTCCATACTAATCTGCTGCTCTTCCACAGGAATACATTTACAATGTGCAACACATTATTGTACCTTCACACAAAAACAGACAGCGAGAGGGTGTTCCCAGAATGCCTGGCTCTCTGGTGTACTAAACAAACACAGACACAGAGGTTCTGGTTTCAATGATAGATTAATGCTGTCTCACCCATACACTGTGGCTTGTTTTCCCATTAAACCTGTGCGGCTCCCTCTGTTGCTTTTCCCTGGCCCTGATCTTGCCATGTGAATGTGGTTTTGTGTGCCGCCACTGAAGTGCATGGCTGTGTATGTTTGTTTGCCTACAGTATATATGTGGTTCTATGGGAAGATATCGAAAAGGGGTCTGAGGACAACCCCCATCAATCACCAACTCAGAAGGAAATGGAGAGCCGGATGGGGTATGGAAAGAGAGATGGAGGTCACCACAGGAAGCAGCATCTGAAAAGAGGAGAGGGAGAGACAGGGAAAGTAGATGAATGGATGGACCAGTATGGGCTGGCTCTGATTGAGCTGGGTAGTGTAGTTTATATCCTTTAGAGATAAGGCAGAGGAGCACTGCTCAGCAGCTTCCTCCCCCTGTAGCTTGAACTGAGCATGATAATAAGGAAGCATGAATGGGGCAAATTGAATTAATGCCGCGGCACACCATAAAAGCCCTAACTATAATGCATTTTAAAATCCTATAATGAGCAGAGAGCTAAAATAATTTCACACTCCAGTGAAGAAGATGGGCCTGTAACAGATTTGGGGCCTGGCTGACACTGCCAGGGCTTTTGTCATTTAATGTGACTCTAGGTGCTATGTTGAAATGATACTTACTCTTACTTTTTGGGCCACAGAGCTGTAAGGCAAACTATGCAAACAAACCATTGAAAAACTCAGAAAAACACACGCGGAGCTAAATCAGAGTGCAGAGCAGCTGCATGTTTGGGTCAGTTTTACAGTCTTGGGGTAAGATAGAGTTACAGAGAGGGCACATCTGCCGTGAAAGTACTTCCTCATTACTCTCCATTAACTGCCCATTAAGTGATGGGAACAGCAGTACGAGTTGGACCTTATCCACGCCTATCCACACATGTCCACACATATACATAGCATACGTGTGTGTGTGTGCACTCACAGTATTCGCTGCTATGTGCTCTTATCCCTCTGTCCTCATCATTAGAGCCATACCATCATAAAGCTGAAATTACCTCTCTGTCATCAAACTAGGGATAAAGGGAAAGATAGCTCTCTGACACACACTAATATTAACAGACAGGTGCTGATAGAGAGTAATGGCCAAATAAAAGCCTCCAGTATGAACATTTCTATCCTGCAACCCAGGATAGAAAAGAAAAACAGCATGGCCTCCTCCTCTCCTCTCCTCTCTTTACCTTTCCTCTCCTCTCCTCTCGACTACCTTTTCCTGGAGGAAGGTTTCTTTGAACTCCTTACTTTTCTTATTTAACCCTAGTCATCTGTGAACTGGGGCTTGTATAGGAGCATCTCTCTCATCTGCTGTCTACGGGAAAAAAAAAACAACAACACGTACACACATCCATAGCCATTGTACTGTTCCAGATCAGCGCACATATATAATGTGCTTACGCCACATTGACAATACATCCATACAGACCAAGCCTGCAAACACATGAATGAACAAACAAGGCAAAAGTCAATTAAACTTCAATACTTTGACATCGCCAAACACTGAACAGTGCATGTAGATTATATAACACTCAAATACACATGGAAAATACATAGACAAACATCCACACAACATACACACCACAAGGTTCCTGCTTGGAAGGAAATGAAAGCCCACATCGAGGTGCAAAGCAAGATAAGTAGGGGCCAAACAATTTATATCGGCATTCCTTACGTCTTTTACTGAGAGATTGTGCCGGAATATTCCATCTCACAGTGTCATTTAGATTAACTCCTCTTGCCACCTTTGCAAATGACTAGCAGTGCTGTGAACTGTGTGTGCATACATATGTGCCACAGCATATCCATGTTGTTTTTAGACTAATGTTGGTTGGTGGGTGGAAGGGTGGGTGAGTGCGCTGTACACTGTACTATCCAGAAGCTTGACAGCATATTATTTCTACACCAAGTGTCTGTTTGAATAGCAGCTACCACCTAGTTTCATCGCAAATTTGAGAACAGAAAGCATACTTCAGAACCAGATGTAATTATGTATGGTGTATGAGACAACTGTGAAGAATACTTGACTATTAATGTAGTGTTTATATGAACCGATCCTAATGCCTGTTTGTGCAGTCATTTCCCCCTCACTTCTGTTTCAGAAGAAGCGAGGATTCCCACACGCTGTCAATCACTTGTGCTCATTTTAATATCATTTCAGAATTTTCTCCCAGAAGTACACTCTTTGTTTATTTTTATTTACCTGCTTTCACCTCTAGCAAACTCTCTGAGAAACCAAAAACTAACAAAAATCCAGCAGTCTTGTTTTTTCGCCGCCTCACGCTGCTTTCTGATCAATTTTTGGACCCTAAGACGTATTCTTTCACAGCTATTTTTAATTCCACAGTAATTGAACAGAGAGTGAAGAAAGCTGTTTGTGTGTGGACTTTTTCAAAGTTTGGAAAAACAGACAAAAGCCAATCAAGCATTTTCAATCCTCGAAGTTTTTAAGCCGCTCGCTTATGAAATGCCACCAGCTTCACTGCATCTCCTTTTAAAGACAAGTGAAGGGGTAATTATCTCACATTCAGCAATGAACCTGTTACTGCCTTCATTATGTGGTTGGACTAATAGTGATTCGTTTGGAGCCTCGGCTGCTTTTGGCTTTGATGGCGAATTTAACATTTGTTGAAATGGTGAGTGAGTACGGCTTTTGGTTTTCTGGGCGCTCCTCTTCTATGCATGACTTAGTGTAAAGTGTAGGCTTTGCTGATATTTTAATGATGTTTTGCTCGCAGGTTATTGCTGCAAAATGAACACAGCAACACTTTTTGTGCTGATTTCTCAATAGTGCAAGCCCTTCTGTAAACACACACAGAGAAGGTTGTTGTAAAGATTTGTTTAGCCTCTTGCTGGAACCCAAATATTCAACGAAGCATTTCATTTTCAATTTTGGGACTTGGATATTCACTTTTATTCCTCAATAATACTATGGTCTTAGACTGTGTGACGACTTGCATAGCTTATTCTTTGATTTCTTCCTTGAGCTTGAGAAGTTTGCTGCACATACAGTATGATAAAAGACAACAGAGAACCAACTGGCCACAAAGCTTCAGTGTTTCTAACTACTGACGCTCCCCCAAAACAATGCAGTGGCATTTGGCACCACCCAGCCTGGCATTACCTCAGCACAAAGGCTGCAGATAAAAAGGGTTAACCGAGCCTGCCTGGTGGGGAACAGCCCAGCACTGTCGAAAATGGCAAAGTAGAGTATTGACCTTTTGAACACAGTCAACTGAGCAGTGGCGTTCTTTGTCACTAGCTACATTACCTGCTGTGGAAACTATACATGAGCTAATTGTTTTGATTTGTTTCATAATGCCCAAAATAATTACTGCATCATCACCACTAATTAGAGATTAATTGGAGGGGTTTGAAGTTGTTACACACTTTTCACACAGACTTTTCCATTGTCAGTCCATGTCCTTGGCATTTCTCTATTGATGAACATGACCTTTATATGTATGTACT
>JAPTHA010000024.1:3842076-3869538 GCA_029814585.1 Gymnapogon annona | reverse complement strand
GATACGAGGTGTGGCAGGGGCCACATCAATGACAGTTACAGAAATGTGTTACCCTATTAATATGTATATTTGGAATACAACTGATGTATCTTAAACATTTGATTTCATTGTATTTCTTGACATATTGACAGGAATGAGGTAACACAAAAGAATGATTGGTTCTAATCACTAAAGAAATGAACAAATTTAGAATATGGTTTGACATATATAACTTATCATTAAATGTAAATAAAACAAAAATAATCTTATTTGGGAGCTGTATAAGTAACATACAAGTACAAATACAGATAGATGGGTTGCAGAAAGGGTTCATGAAAATAAATTCCTTGAGGTTATAAACAAACCAAACTGTCAACAAACATCTCTGTATTGAACAAACCAAAAGGGGTTCTGTTCCATAATATTACCATACTTAAATACTGTATAGGGGAAATAATGAGAATACAACAGTAAACAGTATAATATAATATAACAGTAAAGTCATGAATTATTTTACAAAAATGGGCAATAAGGACAATTCATAATGTAAGTTATTTGGATCGTACTCACTTTTCTTGCAGTCAAAGCTATTAAAATTCACAGACATAGTATTCCAAACACCACAAATCATGCTCAAAGCCCATAATAAACTACCACAAAATACTCAAAACATGTTTAGGGATCGAGAGAGAGGTTATCAATCAAGAGGAAAAAAATAATTTTAAAATGAAGAAAATCCGTACCAACATTAAAAGATTTTGTATTTCATTCTGTGTTGTAAACCTATGGAACAGTGTAGGTGAGGAGTTAAAAAGATATCATAACATAACACAATTTAAAATAAATCATAAGTGTCATATTTTTACGGGTTACAGAGGTGAGATGGGAGTGTGAGAGTCCCAGGAGCGTGTTTCATTTCATTTTATTATTTTTATATCGAGATTCAATATATTTCTGTTAGTGCATATCTGTGTAGTTATTAATTTATCCTCAGTATAAGTTGGTCCTTTTTTGAATTTGTTGTTGTTGCTGGGACCGTTTGTTTATGTCCTTTTCTTTGTGAAAATGTATGTATTCCAAATGGATTATTGTTGTTGTTATTATTAGTGGTGGTAGTAGTTATTTCGGGGAAGCAGTATGGGACATTTAACATAATGCAGGGAGAAGGTGTGGGATTCAATAAGTTTAGACTTCTGCCCACTCCGTTTGAACATGTGTAAGCAAACTGTCGATTTACTTTTTTCCTTCTTTTAATTTGATGTTTAAATAAAACTTCTAATAAAAAAAAAAAGGATGACAGCTTTATTCCTCCAGGACAACAAATATACCGTGATTAATTAAATTACTGAAGGGTTTGTCAAATGGGAATGAATAGCAGTGTTTGAGAAAAATATCAAGCAATATATAGTATAAAGAGAGCAGAGTGAGCAGCTATTAATTAACTTCAGTGTTTGTTCATTTAGTTGCTGTTGTGATACTTGGGTCTCATCTTTCTCATAACTGATCCAGACCACTCCGGTTGGTGACCCCATCGCAGGTAGCATTTGACCTCACAATAGACCAAAGTGCACACACTTATAATTAACCTGAATTAAAGTAGATGCACAACATACTGACAAGGGGTTTAGTGCTTTTTGGTACTATATGGTTACAATAATATTAGTATAATAGGTTGGTGTTGTTACCTATTATACTAGTTAAAAAAAAAGTACGGCAAGAAAATGAACTGCATCGAACGGCTGCTATAAGCTTGTAGATGTGGAGATAGGTGTTTATGCAGTGAGAAAAGAAGGTTAAATTAGAGAGTACATATTAATATGCGAGAGAGAGAACATGTGACTTCGTCTGTTTTATTGCCTGCTTGCCTTTGTGGTTATAACACGACTATCTCATTATGACTTATGAATATTTGGGTTAAGAAAAGTGAAATAATAAGTTATGCTTTGGAGACACAGGCAGAGTTAGGTGTTGATGTCTGATAGGTGGCACACTGGCAATAGCTGCGTCCTATCAGAAATGGAAGATAAATGCTATTCCTGTTTTCAAGCAATGGAGTATGAATTTTTTCACATTTTATTGAATGTCATTTTATTTTCTTCTCCACAACGCCATTATCTGCAGATCCCCAGGATGACAACCACTGGGTCTGATCAAAAAGGCTTTTTTTTTGTTTGGCAGCTAATGTGAAGGTTTTGAAATGCGTTGCTGAAAAGATGGTTCAATCAGTTCATCAGTGTTGGTGGAAAAAAATAAACGTTAATTCAAATTGTGTGCTTCTAGACACAATCCAGCTTTTTTCCCCAGCCTCATATTGATTATCGAGAGTCAAAGTCCGGCATCAATAGAGTGTCCTTTGCCTTTGAAGGACGTAAGGATATTTTATCTGGAGTTAAGTGTACGGTATGCACCCTGGCTCACAACATAAAGTAGCAAGCTGGAGATCTTTCAGTAATGTTTCCCAGAAGTGTAATAATAATAATTTAATAAAAAAGGCATAGGAATGTAAAACTGTCAACAAATACCCAACTACAAAAACAAACATAGCCAATTGCATATGTGACAGATATATCAACTTTGATAACAAGATGCATGACAGCATGAGTCATGCCTCTGTTCATGAACAGGCCAAAAAATTGTGATTGGATGGGAATCAGTGTGGGCTTCTTTGATAGCTATGGACATGAAAATAACCAATTCGCAAGCTTTGATTTTACATTTTACATACAGACTGAAATGAAAGGGTATGTATTTTTTATCTGTAAACTGTACAAATAAATAAATATCAGCTGCCTCGCAGCATAAAATACTCGATCAACCCTGATAGGCGAGTTCTTATGTTCCAAAATCTCCTGCTTACTTTGATTCTGTACTTTTCAACACCTTTTAATCCACCTTTCCAGTTAGAGATGGGAGATATGATACTATGAAGCACGCCTACTGCACTTCTCTATATTGCGTTTTTTTTATGTGATGATATGTTTAAAATAAAAAAAGCTAATAACAAACATGTATTAAGAAAAAAATAAAATAATATAAATGAAATGATATTCAGTATTTTATGTGGTCTGCAAAAGATATGTGTGTTTGTCAGGAATCATGATTTGAGCAAGAACAAAGTTTTAAAGTATCTCTCTGATTCACTCCTCAATGAAGTTGTACCATAAATTTCAAAAAGTAACCCACTTGTTCATTCAACAGTAATTACATTCATTTGACTTCACTGAAAAGTGTTTAATTTACATGGAGCAAATGCTAATGTATTCCTACCAATATTCCCTGCACATTCACCATGTTCATCTTTGTAGTTTTTGTTCATTTGCATGTTAACATTTCCAAATGATTATCTAACACAAACTTTCAGCTGATGTGACTATCTTTACTTTTCGCAGCTATTTGGTTATTAAATATTGAAACAATTTAAATGCTTGCCTGATAATTGCATTAGATGAAACATTTAGGATTTCCAAATTTCACCATAAGTGGGCTGTGACTGTCTATACAAAATGTCTTGGCATGGCACACTTTACTGCATAAAATACACATTTAAGCCTCAGGGTCTGAACCTCAAACACACAGACAGACCAGTAAATCCTCAAGTGACATTGATTTTTTTTTTTTTTTTTAGATATTATATTTGTCACGTCTCTGTAAATCTGTCCTGTTTGCTCATTTGACCAGTTTCCTTCTTAATACCTGAAAAGTTTCCACAATAGAAGGGGACCTGTTTTTCATTACAGATGTAACATTTTTATTACCTCAGTAGAGAGAAATTTGTATTCTCATCTTTATGGCTCGCAGGGAGTTCATGCATCATTTTGAAAGTGACAAACATTCCTGCCATGGATGGGTTTTTGTTTCTTTTCTGACAATTTGCATTCACATAATGTCAGGTCAGTTTCTTCCTTCAACTTATTACATCCCACCAGCATTTATTTCTATGCCATAAAATGTCAACAACAAAAGCAATAAAGCTATACTAGTTATAATACGTGCCTTGTTCAAATGTATGCTGCTTAGTCTTAGACTCTCCTCTGTGCTGACGTTTGAACAAGAGTATTTTTTAACTTTATTAAATGAGTTTCATGTTCAAAGATATTGGCTGGTGCTCGGCACCAGAGATCCAGCACTGAGAACGAGAAGAAAAAAAAAATACCCCAAGGACCCAAACTTAATGAAAAGAATACTGAATAAACATATGTAAAACCTTTATGCCAGAATGATATAAAACATGGTTTAGATGTAGGGTGTAAAAAATAAATATACAAATCCTATTTCGTTCTGGTTTGTTAACATGGTCAACTCTTTAAAACCCAACATGTCCTCGTTGACAAGTCCTTGGCATATGCAGTTTATATGTCACTCTTCCACTGTTAGTGCATCTGGGAAAATTCCAACCGTTTCTGAAACCTGAGACGTTGCGCTTTATTGGGTCGTTGCAGTTACACTCACGCCTGGACAAGAAGCTGAAGAAGCCGTTTTAGCAGTATTATAGCATGCAGTGAATGGTAAATGACTTTGCAAGTTCAAAGTGCTCCGGAAAAATGGGCACAATGACACACTTGCTGTAGATTTTCAAACCTTTTTAATAGTGGAAATAAGGATTTAATGGGTTAACAATGAGATTTTAATTGCTTTACTTTGTTATTTGATTTTACTGCACTCTATATAAGGCTTCAGGAGTCTCTCTGAAGTCTGTGTGTGATAGACATGTAATCTTTTTTTTTTTTAAATACAGTTTTACTCATGCAGTACATAGCTGGAATTGAGTTTGGGATGTGACAATTACATGGTGCTTACTTTACACTATTCAGAAAAACTAGTATACTTTAATTCATTTTACCACTGACCAGTGAGGACTGGATCTGATCGCTTTTTCCAGGACGCCATGCATAACGTGATGATGATGTGAATGCGGGCAGCAGTGAGAGTCCACTGATGTCCAAGCCTTGGACTCTGGGCTTATACACAAGAGGAGAGGAGAGAGAGTGATACTTATTGCTCCCTGGTCCTTTTTGTGTACTTGACGTAACACAGCAGCACCTATGGTTATTACCACAGGGTTAAACGTGAAGGCGCATCTTTCTTTCCCTCCCCTTTGGAAATAGCAGATGTGTTAACATTTGTTTTTAATCTAGAACTGACATGTCACCCAGATGGGGGCGGGGGGAACATGTGGTTTCACATAACGTAGAAAGACAGAGTCAATGTGGAATCACAGTTAAAATGAAATATGCAGTATGTAAGTCATTTTCGCTCCTTTTTTTTAATCCTTTCATGGGTGCGAATCAAAGTGAATAGAGTGCGTATTTCTATGATAGAATGCTATAAAAAATAAGAGATTGAATGAGTTTTCCACTTCTTTTGGACGTGCCAAACAGAAATGACACCATCCTAAAAGACGAGGAAAAACCCATCCATCTGTGCATGTATCCATCTTTTTTTTTTTTTTTTTTTTAACTCAGGGTCATTTATGATTGGAGAAATGCAGCATTTCATATGGATATGTTGTGTAGAAATAAGAAAGGGGAAAAAAATCCAATATAAGTACAGATTAAAGGATAGAGCCTGGTTGTGTTTTTGTCATGATCTCTTGCTATGTTGATTTTCATCTTGGCTCTCTATCTCCATTTGAATATGTGGAACCTATTGGATTAGTGCATCACACATTTACATATCCTTACATATTACAGTATGCTTACAGTATACACAATATATATCTTTTTGTTCTACATCCACCCACAGGAGTATTGTGGGAAAGACTTGTACTTGAGCGCAGATTATATACAGTATCTTCTGGTGAATAAAATGGGACATGCATACCTCCTCATTCTCTAAATGATGGCAATAAACATTATAGATTACCAGACTAAGTGGTTTGTATGGTTAATTGTCACCAATGGAACTTTTTACAATTGCTGGTCCTTCCTTCATTACGAATGTAGTTATTATTCAGTTGTTATTCTGTTACTCTGACTTAGAAGTTCAGTTCAAGATTCATCTAGTTTTAAGGATATTTTTTTCCGACGGCATTAAATCTCACCGGGATGAATCACTTCATAATTTCAGTTACAATCCTGTTGGTATTGAACATAGGGTTGCTGACAGTGACATACTGCCCAATTTAATAGAACTTCATTTCTAACAGAGATGTGTAGAGTAGAAATTGTGCGGCTCCAGAAGGCATCCTCTCTTTGTAATTATTGTGGGATTTAAAATGCCTGCTTGCACGTTTGCATGTTTTGTGTGTCAGCCATTCTGAGCCACACAGTCCAGTGTGTGGTGCTGGAATCCTTAAGTTAATAGATTTCGGTCCCCAGTGCTTTTAGCGTGTTGATCTCCTGCTGACGGCTTCACACTCCGCTTTAAGCACAGAGATGGCAGGGTGGGCGGCTCAAAATAGAGCCTCCTTAACACTGCAAACATTTGGTTAATGTACCTTATTACTCCCCCATTGAGCTAATATTCACTTTCCATTCACTGGCTGCTAAAAAAGCACCCCTGAAATTCCATGTCTCGCACGGGCCATTGACATTTATGCTTGTAGATGCAATTTGTTTAATTCCGTGCAGAAATATTTGTTTCTTAATTTCCTCTCTCACTGGATGTAGGAGGAACAAGGGATGCATATGAAAACCCTGATATTAATTATACTGGGTGTTCTTAATTTTCTTCACCTATGATATGTGCTTTGCTACCACACATTTTGCTTCTTGACATGGATGTTCCCAGAATGCATTATGTGAAGTTTGTTGTTTGTTGTTTCCCAGTTGCTCCTTGTCTTTCTCTGCTTAACATCAGACAATGCTCCTTCCTCTACACACCGCCTGCCTCTTCCCCTCTTTGCCTCTTCTATAGATATTTGCATTCCCTGTTTTTGTGCTCCTCTCCTTCACTCTGTTCCCTCTCATCCCCATCCTACACACACTCTGTGTCCTTGTACTGTGGGCAGCGTATATGTGCACAGAAGCACTTGAGACAACTTTTTTTTTTTCATACCAGCAAGCCACTTAGCAGCTTTATATAGCAACTACCCAAGGAGAGGATTAACAGCAGGAAACATCAACAGAATGGCTCGCAGTGATATAGAACTCATCCCTGCACGACTTATGCACACACGCAAACCCACCAAATTCATTGTAGTCTCTGAGCCTTTGAATACCATACAGTGCAACCCTGTCATCCACCTTTTTATGATACATTATTGTGTTAGTCATCCAGCAGAAGCTTTTATCCATATGGGATTGTAGTGTACAGTACACACCAGCCTTGACACTGAACATGCACAAAGTATATTTACTCTGAAAAATCCAGCGGAGCTTGTAAACCTCAGCCTATTTGATCACATCTTTTGTGCCGGTCAACTCAGGCAGGTTGCGTCGGTTTGGTGCTCGTGGGGCATCACTCGCAGCCGCTCGCTCACCACATCAGACAGAAATCGCACACGTTTGCAGCCTCAGAACATGCTGTGTACACACAAGGGCTCGCTCACCTCACAAACACACACACACGTATACACACACATGCATGGTAGTACATTCTTCATTATCATTCCAAAGCTGATAGGGTCTAATTATCTGCCTTGGCTCTGATTAGTCTCTCTGTAACAAGCTAATTAGATGGAGCCTTGTAAAATCATCACCACCATTACCACAGAGACATAGCTGGGAAAGACACCAACAAGCAGGAGGCAAGGAATGTGTCTTGCGGCTCTCTTCTCAAAGATTTGATAGTCAACTAAATGTTAAGTGCTGGAGCTCTGATTTCTTTTTGATTAAGTGCCTTTTAAACCCTCCTACTCCGCAATAGAATCTTTATCCTTTCTCATTATTCATCACGAAAGGATTGTTCCGTCTTACAGAGCAGGATGATCTGGCTTAAATTGCATAAACTGCCGCTGTCGACATTTTAGAAGATAGCATCTGAACATTGATTAGTTTCTCTGCCCCCACGATACAGTGGCTATGTATCCAAAACGAACTATCGTCAGATCAGAGTCAGAACTTTTCTCTCCACAGAGCAACTTTAAAGCCTGAGCAGAAAGCTAGATTAATTCTCTCCTCTCGCTTCTTCCTCCCTCTGTTATTATCCCTCTAACAATCCTTTTAGGAGCTGTCACACACTTTATAGCTATTGTGTTTCAGTTGTGAATGCTCCGCAGCCAGTCTGGGGTGCAACATATTGTATTTTTCATCAAAATGCATCTTAACTGTAAGCCAGTTAAAATAGAAATAGGAGTTGTGATCTCAGCATCTGTTCTCTGCTTTCCTGCCTGGTTGAGCCTGTCGTAGCTGCTATAAAAGATTCATTATAGCAATTCATGCAGTCTGAGGACTTTGCAACATTTTCTATATGAATACACCACTCGTTACTGACATAATTTTTTTTATTATTGGCTATAATTGCCTTTAAAGACGCATTATGTTACACAACATTAAGAAAATGTGCAAAGTAGAACTGTTTTGTTCTGAGACAGCACATCTGTTGAGTCAGCCCTCAGGTAGTGAAGGAATGCATTGCAATCTCCTGCTGCTTTTGTCGTGGATTAAAAAGTACATATATAGCCTGCAGACACACACGAGACCTCTTACATAATGGGATTTGAAATCTATAGTTACTTTGAGCTCTTAGGTAACTCACCTCCGTGCGTACTCACGTTGTTTGTGTTTGTAAGACACAGACAGGACGGTGGAAAAAAACCCATCCTAGTGTCAGAGAGCTCAAGTGCTCAGGCTTGTGGTTTGGATTGGTGTGCTCTGTATGTCAGTGCTTTGTGCTTGTGTTCATATCTGTATGCATGCATGTGTTTGGGTTTGTCCTGGCAGGGGTGCTTCTTCTCCAGGGTGAGGCAGATGGCCTCTGTGGATCACAGCCTGCTGAGCTGGTTGGCAGCTCTTCTGACATTCCTTCATGCCACGTTGACACAAGATCACAGCCAATATTTGTGGAAATAGTGTCTTAGTTTCACAATTCTGTGACTTGCTCCACTTTGCAGGAATAGATTCTACACAAAAATGTGCCCCGGATTGGGTGACAATGTCAGGAGGCTTTTTGTGTGTGTGTGTGTGTGCGCACTGTTTCCAGATTGTATCATTGTGTTTTAATGTGGATAACGATCCCCAACTATCAGTTCCAGCAAAACGCGTGCTATGCTCCTGTCATGGAGCTTGTAATGCAGTTGTACACTTCTTCTCCTTGGGTGCTGCTGTGCACTCTTGCTGTCTTCCCTGGCTCAGGGTGAGCAAGTTGGTAATTGGATTCCTGGAATCTTCTTATTCACCCAAGTGAGGCAGTGTGCAGGCGACAAAATGCCTGCAGCCATGACGCATCATCGCTAGGGCCCTGTGGGAAGATCAAGGTAGCTTTACTCAGACTTGGGAGATGAGATTGTAGCTGAGGCTCCCTCCCGTGGGACTCTGGGTGTCTCGATGGTCGCCCTGATAGAGAACAGATGAATGACGTCACAACCAAAAGCCTCCACTATGGCCCCAAACATTTCTCCCGACATCCATTTTCAACAAAGTTCCAAAACCTGGAACGGATGGTGTAACAGAAAGGAAGCACAAAGATAGTGGGCCAATTGCCACGTTAAGATAGTGCTGCAATTGGCTTTGGCCAGCTCTCCTGGCAGAAATGTACGTCTGAGTAGAATCTGTTCCACGCTGCAGAGGTAAAAATCACGCTGAGATTTATTGTAATCCTGCAGCGTTATGTTTTTGTCATCTTCTAGAGAGGATTTATATCTTGCATGGCTGTACCCTCAGTTGATTCGTTGCTTGTCTGTGCTTTGGATTCCCCTGGCTGCATGTCTCCCCTCTAAACACATAGTTACATGACAGCTGTCACTTTCAGTAACCACAGCTCTGTCACTATCTCTGTACTATCCCTCAGGCCCCGACTGGTACCTGAACAAGGTGAAGCTGAAGATCACTGATGTCAACGACAACGTTCCTGAGTGGAATATGAAGCCCTACCCTTACCTGGCTGTAGTATCCCATGAGGCCCCTGCGGGAACATTTGTCTACCAGCTCCAGGCTCTGGATGGTGATGAGGGTAGAAGCGGAGAGTTGGAATACTTCTTGTCAGATGGTGAGCTTACTTACACACATCAACACACACGAGCAAAGATGTATATGAGGGAAGTTTTTATTAAAATAGTTGTGTTGCCGTTAAAATAGGCTGACAGGCTATAAAGCCTTCGAAATAAATACAAGTAGTCAGACACCAGCACAGTCACTCAGACAGATAGCTGCAGGCAATCACACAATCATTCATGCATTCATACACTCTTTAGGTGTCCATTAGTTTCTCTGTCTTTCTGTCACCCTGTCTCTCTCTTCGTCTGTATCTCTGTTGCCCTCTCTCAACACGCACCCACCCACACACGCACATACACACACAGCCAGAGGCCTTCACACATTTGTTTATGCACTTATCATGCACTCTTGTCTTTCTGTCGGCTTCTCTCTGTTTCATACACACACAGAGAATTGTACAAACACACACACAGATGTGAACACGTAGTGGGCTTCTGGAAGTCTGCCAGAGTAGTAGACCCCCTGGTGGTTTAGGGGATAGAGGTTTGTTGGCATGTCAGAAATGGGGGCTGTGCTAATCTTGCCATCGGGGCTTTACAAAACACTACTGCCTTCCCTCCAACTCGCATTAGTCCACAGCACTGCTCCCTGATGTGACTTAAACCATAATTACTCCACAATACCTCTGGTCTGTACGGCCAAACTGTGAACTTAAGTAAACAGTAAGGTTTACTTCTCAGAGGATATTTTGACCTCCTCCCGCTAAGTTAGACCCATTTTCACCATCCCAAAACGTCCATTTTAACCCTCTTATCCAATGCTTAACCTCTAAGTCCACAAGAAGATGAGACTAGCTGGACTTTTGATGAAGTAGGTCTGTCTGTCTATCCGTCTGACCTGATTTTATGGTATTTACCGGCGGCATTTGAGATATTTAGGTCTTTTTAAATATTTTACTAAAAGTAGCACAGTTTAAAAAAAGATACATCTGGAATTCTATGTCGAGACCTGTCAAGAACACAACGTTGGAGATATCCCAAGGGTACCTCGAGTGCATTGTCTGATTTATTTGTTAACTTCTACATCCTTTCTATGATTGGAGACAAAAAGCCTTCTTCAAATGCAGCCAATAACTTTGCCACTTTTCAAGTATTTTTTTTTCTCAGCAGCATTGTTTCACACATAATTACTCCTGTTTTTGTTTTGAATGAGTCCACAAGCATTGGCAATATAGAGCTGGTCTTTTAATTGTTTTAATTTTAGTTGTGCAGTAAAATAAATTCCACTCTTTTACACTCTTTTGTTGTTAAAAAACAACAAAAAAACCCCATTGTATTATTAAGGAAGGTTCAAACAAAAATAATGCCTGTTGTATACTTTCTGTGCTCAGAGTTTCTCAGAAAACCTGATCATTGTTTGAATGAAAAATATTATTGTAGTAGGGGGATCGTAAAACATGAAGTACAAGTGTTGAATAAATAGATGTGATAATTTGATTTCAGCTCTTAAAACTGTTTGCTAATAGACATTAGAAAAAAAATCTCTCATGACATTTTCCCCTGCAGTGCTCTTTTCATGTACACAGTATACACTCATCCGCCACTTTATGAGGTACATCTGTACTGCTGATATGAATACAAAGACATAATAAACCGATCACATAGCGGCAGCTGAGTACATTTGGGCATATATACAGACGTGGATGGGGTGATCTGCTGAAGTTCAAACCAACCATCAGAATCCAGAAGAAAGGTGATTTAAGTGACTTTGAACATTTGGCATGGTTGACTGGTTGAATTTCAGAAAGTGATGATCTTCTGGGATTTTCATGCAAAACCGTCTCTAGCTTTTACAGATAATGGTCCAAAAATTTAAATATCCACTGAGTGTGTTCCCTCTGTGACAACATCTTACCGATGCAATGGGTTAGAATAGAAGACTGGTTCTGATTTGATAGAAAGACAACAGTAGCTGTGGTATTGTTCATACTTTGATGCAATTATTCTTATTGTTTTCTGATAACCAGTCTGGTACATTAATAGGATTCTTATACATTATTTTTTTATGAAAGGATAGGGGTATGGTTCAAATGAGAACAGAACTACTGTAGGCCCATATACAGTAATTAATATAAAATGACGATGACTTTGTAAGAAACGATAACATTGTGTTGGACAAATTATTTTCTACCAAAAAATAGTTGTCACCCACTCATCATTTTAAGAAGCTGAATGATCAAAATCGGTAATATTTTCTCTGTGGGGTAGTTTTCCTGCAGCCTCCAGATCTCTAATTCCTCTTGCTCTGAAGATATGATGATGACGCTCTGACCATTTACAATTACATTTATTTACAGACTCTTAATGAAACATCCGCTGGCTACCATTTACTTCCGCATTTGTGCTCAGTATTCTGGTACTTAACAAACCCAAGGCGGATAGATGAACTATGAGCTAATCTTAAACTGTGGATTTTTTTTCTCCAGTACTTTGCCAGGATTTGCTACGTGTTGTGACAAGTGTTTGTGCTTGTATTTCCACCGAATATGCAAAACGCTTGTTGTACTTAATGTCAAAGGGAGATTGCTGCTTTAGCGTTGAATTCTCTGTTGAACACTGGCCACTGTCATTCAAATGTGTCTGTGTGTAATGTGTAAAACCACACATTACACACAGACAGAGTGTTTGACAGAGAGCTGCTCCTAGACCCCAATCCCTCAGACACCCTGGCTGCAGTCTCCCATCTGGATAGGAAATACAAAAAATAAGTCACAGATGAATGCCTTATGAATTTCAGAAATGGAGCTGGCGAAATGAATTTGCAAGACACCTTTTATATTTCAGTAGCCTAATGCAGCTGAAAAATGTTTTTCCATTCCCGCACCACCACCCTCACCAATGCCCACGCGGTACCAGCTAGTAATGTCGAAGTTCATTGTTACTCTGGCCTTTTAGTGTTTAGGGCCAGTTTAATACTGTTTGTGCCCTTACCTCTGCAACCTTAACATACACTCCCATTGGTAACAGCCAAGGCATGCAGAAGAGCATCTCTGAATGCTCAACACATCAAGCCTCCAGACCACACCAGGTACCGCACCTGTCAGCATAAGAAACCGAGGCAACAATTTACACTCAGTAAAATCGACCAATATTCAAGACTGGAAAAATATTGCCTGGTCTGATGACTCTCAATTTGTACTGCGACATTATGGTGGTAGGATCAGAACTTAGTGAAAACAATATGAGAGCAGGGATGTGTCCTTTCATGTATAAACTGTTCAGGCTGTTGGTGTAATGGGGGGAGGGGTATTTTCATGCTACACTTTGGGCCCCTTTGTACCAACTGTGTATCATTTAAATGGCACAGCCTTACCTGAGTGTTATTGCTGATTGTGCCCATCCCTTTATGAAGGGTACCCGTCCTCTGATGGCTACTTCAAGCAGGATAACACACCATGTCGCAGAGCTCGCATTATTTCTAACTGGTTTCTTAAAAAGGACGGTGAGTTCACTGTCGTCAAACGGCCTCTGCAGTCACCACATCTCAGTCTAATGGAGCATATTTATAATGTTGTGGAACAGGAGATTCACATCAGGGAAGAGTAGTCGACAAATCGGAAACAAGCGCGTGATACTGTTGTGTCATACGAACCAAAACCTCTGAGGAACATTTACAGCATCTTCTGCCACAGATAATTAATGAAGTTACGAAGACGAAAGTGGGAACAACAGTGCGCAGACTGCGCACTAGTAAAGTTAGTCTAATAAAAGTGGCTTATGAGTGTATATGAAAGATGTGAATAAAGACAAATCTGCCTTTCAGATAAATGTGAGGTTTTCCTTTGGTTTAGATGGAACACATTAAACTTTAAATGTGTCATGTTATGTGGGTCTTGTACTTGTCTGGTTCTGGTCTAAATTTGGTCTCAACTCACCTGGCCTTGTTCTCAATTTAGGTTATCAGTTTATCGGAAGCCAGCTTGGTATCTTTTCCCATCATTGCACATTATGTACGTATGGACTATACACTGGTGCATAACTATTTGGATATAAAGTGCTTTTGTCATTTTTCTACCTGTAGTGACTGATGTTGGAGAGTGCTATATATCTAAGCAGAATTTTTGCATTTTTAATACACAAAAAGAGGGGAAAAAAGGAAGAAAAAGAGGAAAAAGAAAAAAGAAAAAGAGGAAAAAAAAGAAAAAAAAAGAAAAAAGAGAAAAAAGGAAAAAAGAGAAAAAGGAGTTAATATTAGCAAATTCCTAATTTGTGAAATAACTGGTAGAACAAAACTATTACTAAGAAAAGACAAGAATTATTTCTTCACAAATGTTAAAGAGACTGAATAGTTTAAATAAGAATACTTGAGATTGGAGGAGGAGAAATGAAGAGGGGGGAATATATAATCTCTATATGTATGTAATAGATGTTCCGACCCTCTTTATGCTGTTATGTTAAAATGAACCCACTTTTGAGTGTCTGTATAGAAGTAGAACAGTGGACTTACACCTGACTGAACCTTATTATTGATAATTATAGCTGTCAGTCATTTATTTTACTGCACAACCTGTCTAAAAACACAGAGGTTTGGACAAATCCATGTCATCGCTGGGTAGATATTCTACAGTCTAAAAACAGAGTCTAAACAAAGGTTTCTGTTCTTGTTTACTGACAGATCATTTGAATTACACTATCCTAACAGGTCATTAAGGAATTTTTGTTCAATGAATCCTAAAACTATCATGCCCTGCATCTGTAATGAACCAGTACATTAAAACTGTTCTAAATGCAGGTTTTGACTGTAGTAAATCCTGCATGGTCCGCCGCATGACACACATTCTTGATGATGGTTTCATGATTTAAATGATTCTAATGGGCAAAAAAACCACAGCACAGACCCAAGAACAAAAGGGAACAGCTGGCTAGAAAACGTCTAAACAATGGGTGTGCAAAAGCCTAATAAAAAAACCAGGCTGTTTTTTGTTTTCAAAGAAGAAAGCATGAGTATCACTGTTACCATTCAAGGACAAATATAATGAATTTAGTTGAATTATATTGAATGTTAATGTAGCCGGACGTGCTGGTCTATCTCTACAGGATGCTTTTAATCACAGCGAATGGTTAGTAGTGTTCTATGCAGCATATGTGTACATTTGATCTTGAATTTTAATCAACACTTCTGCTGGAATTAAATATAAAATAACCTGCAACTGATGTCTACTTTCAAGCATATTTTTTTTCCGGTTGCTGTTGGCAGAGTCGTTTGCTGTAAATAAATTGGCTATGATTCCAGCAGATGCAAACAATGACAGCGATCACTGGCAACAGCTGTTGTGTACTTGATAACTAACGCTGCAAGTAATCGTAAGGACCAGTGTTTAGTATTTAATTTGGACAGATTTTTGCTTGTGGAATATACAAAAGAGGAATTATAGCAAAAGAGCTTCAGCTGAAAGACTTCACTATTGTTAAATTGAAAAATATGTTTTTTTTTTCAATATTTATTCTTAAAGTTCTTAAAGCTATTCAACAAATAAAGTGCTTATCCATTAAAAAAAAACACTAGACCTGCATTCATTATAAACAGAAGCAGAGTTTCTTTTCTACACTCAATTTGATAGAGGCACTTTCACTTTGAGAAGTAAAAATTTTGCAAAAAAATGTGCGGTGTTTTTTGCTGCAGTAGTTCACCTACCCTGGGAAACTGCTTTTCATGCGTTGAATAATTATCCCTTGTTTTCCTTTGGCATTAGTAAGCTGGAGATTAATATTGCATACCACATCACCTTTATGTTAAACATATTGTTTGCAAACTGTTTGCATATAAAATAGAATTTAAAAGGTAATTTTTGGAGAAGCTGCTTTGCGCTTTTAACCCAGCAGGTATTATGCACTTCTGTTTGAGTCCAACCATGTATTGTCTATTCTCTTATTTCATCATATTAAATCGTGCTTTTCAATGTGACTCATACCATATAAAACAAATCTGTGTCCGTCTAAATCCATCCGTACAATAGCCACCTACAATATTTCCATTTTGCAGTATTCTGGGGCTAGGATTCACCACAGCAGTATTGGATTAGTCTGGATCCAGCACTAGGAAATAATGTCAATGCATTTTCCTGTAGGCGGTGATGGCTGCTTTGTAGTAGACAAGAAGACAGGCCAGGTGGTGACCACTGGGCTGGTGCTTCAGCAGGACAGAGAGTACTTGTTAAGCGTGGTGGCTCTTGACGGTCTGGGCAGTCGCAGTGCCCCCGCTATGCTTTCTGTGGTGGCAGGAGCCCGAGCACCTCAGTTCACCAACACCAGCTACGTCATCTCCATACCAGAGAACACGCCTGAAGGCCAACCGTGAGTACTCGGAGCATCCACTCCATCCGTGCATGTACACAAGGATGAGGGCAAAACCTCATGCTATAGCATGCAAAACGTTTTTGATTCGTAGATTTTATCATTTATAGTAGGGACATTTAAATGAGACTGTTGTCATGTGATTACACTAAACAGTCAGATTCTGTATTTTTACCTCAATAGGCTTAACCATTTGAATCCTTAACAAAAATCCAATTCAATGAAATACAAGGTAAAAGTGGCACCTAGAGTGTGTATATATGTGAACACATACTGTAGTTTACTCATTATTTTCACAGTTGTACAAACAGGTTACAGAGTGGGTCACAGTTAACACTAAAATGCCCCTGCCTGTGAAGTTAATATAGGCGCACACACAGGCACTTGCTTTATTTAGTGACTGGCAAATGCTGTACCTGTTAAGACTTGAGATGAATATTCATGTGGTCACGCCAGCGCTCTGAAGCATAAATTGACATATCATTACCACTCTGTTAGGAAACGGAGACTCTCTTAAGCGTGAAAACAAACATTGATATCTGCATAATAGTATTACATTATTACACTGCAGTGACAAGTACTGATTGACTGTGTTTCTAACATGCACCCAATGGGCCATGCCGCAATTGATTTCATTACAGCGCACTGCTGGTGTGAGAAAAGAGGATTTTGATTTTAAATAAACATGTTTGCATCTGTATGTTTGCAAAAGAGGATTTGTTTCGTTTTTTTTCTAATCACTTTGTTTGTCTTCGCCAGCTTCCTGGTGTTGTCTGCCATTTCCTTCCAGAAGCAGCCGGTTACCTACAGCCTCCTGATCAATCCCAGCAGCCTTTTCAGCATCAGACCGGTGACGGGGGAGATCAGTCTAACCCGGACACTAGATTATGAGAGTGACCAGCGGCGTTACCTGCTGATGGTGCGAGCCAGTGAGGATCCTGGAGGCCTAAGCACTGCCACGGAGGTAAATGATCTAGAGCAGGGGTATCGCATTTATTTTAGGTCGGGGGCCACATTCACCCCATGATCAGTAAAAGTGACCAGTAAAATAATAAGCATTGAAAAAGTATAATGAAATTATGATGATCTTTAGAGCCACAAAGTTTTCTTAAAAATCTGAATAACAGATAACTTGAAGTGTCTTAAGAATAACTAACAACAGCAATTGTAATAACATTCTGCCTCACATTCTGCATTACAACTTGGATCACAATTTCAAATACACAATTTAATAACAGAATATTGTTAAAATTGTACCTCTGTTCATATTTATTCACACTTTTTGAAAAGAGAATTTTTTGGATGTCATAAATTCATCCCACAGGCCACAGCAGAGATTTTGGAGGGCTGGATTTGGCCTCTGTGCTGCGTGTTTAATGCCTGTGATATTGTGACTCACATAGTCAGCAAACATGAATCCATACAGTTCACACACTGAGGTTAGCCAGGCTTGAAGCAGTGGTTTTCTCTGCTGTTTTTGTTATTGCATCTGTCATCCCAGCATAAATGTAAACTGCAAAAATGAGCTAAAGGAATCTCTCTGGACCCAGTTTACAGTTGAATCTTATATTCTGTGGCTGGTATCAGCTGAAAAGTATGCATTAAGAGCAATGGTCTGATCTTCCGCCTTGACCTATGCAGTTCTTGGTTATAAACACAAAAATGAAGCAGCAGAGTTTATGTCTGTCAACAGGAATGGCGCGGGTGCATGAACTTGAAATGCTAAAAAGCAGGTCAGATGTGGGTTTTTTTGCGGTTTGTTATACTCCTTTGTCTCTGTCTCGATGCAAATGTTTTTTCTCAAGCATGCAATCTTGAGATGAATTGTCTAAAATATAGAACACACGCCCAAATTGTCAAGCTCGATTTGCAGAACAGCATATTTCTTGATAAACTATTCATGCATTCACCAGGACTTAAATTATTGATTTAAAGATTTTGTTACCCAATTATCATGTCAGACACTTAGTTCACATCACAGATTTAGCAAGCAAATTCTCTGCTTAACTGCATATTATGGACTAGGGGATGGAGACTGGGAAAACCTATCCCAGTTATTTCAGGACTATTACTCAGCCGTCACTTCACACTTTACACACAGTGGTGACAGGGAGCTTGTAGGACGGAGGGCGGCTAAGGGCCTTTGTCGAAAACACACACAGCGAGGCGCACACATGCTCAGAACATTTCTATTTTCGACTCGGGGAAATCATGAAGTGGAAGATAAAGGATGTGTTGAACTGGCAACTTGAGAAACTATAAAACGCAATTTAGATTAAGTTTTGGGGTCAGCTTCCTGTACAGAGGATTTCTTATGGTTGTCTCCTGGATTTGAGGGTTATAAATGAAATGTTAATTTTGTATTCTTCTAATACTGATTTCTCCTCTTTCCTCTCCTTCTCTCTCTTCTCTCCTCCCCTCTTTTCTCTCCTCCCCTTATCTCATCTCCTCTCCTATCCCATCACTTTGGCACTAATCAGGTTCAGGTGTTGATAACAGATGAGAATGACTGTGTCCCAGAGTTTCTCCAGTCCATCTACAGTGTGGATGGAGTCCCTGAGACTGTAACCACGGCAACATCCCTTCTACAGGGTAAGACTGCTATGACCCTGTATTTCTTGTCCATCTGTTTCACTCTGAACAGAAACTTGTGAAAAGCCATTTTTCCAGCAGGAAAACAACAGATGTGTTCATTGTTTCCTTTTTTTTCAGGAAGGCAAATCCTTTCTTCAAGTCACTTTTAAAACTCAAAACTCTTCACCTTTTACAAAAGCTGCTAGATCTATAATCAAAATTTCCATCACAATGTTCTGAGTTAGCTGCGAGACAGATGCCTTACATTTATTTTGATTTGTTGTGTGCTGTATGAATAATGGCATGTCAGTTTATATATTAATGCATGAGGCTACTTGATAATGGCCAATTTTGAAACTAGAGGTGTGTGTAATGCCAACATCAAACCTAAGACATGTTTGTCGAAACCTGCAGCTATGAGAAGAATGCAGTGCTTTCATATGTATAAAAAGTTTGCGTAAAAGGCAATTCAATTGCTGTTAATTTTTAGATGACAGGTTACATGGTGACATAGTTCCTCCAAAGAGGACGGTTTTTTTCCATTATCATTCCCTGTTTTTCTAGTTCACTCTTAGAAAAAACACACTTAGGACTACAAATGATATTCAGGTGTTTTGAGATACGGCAGCCTCAGTACAGATTTGAAAGTACTGTAACTGGATCAGAGAATTTTTCACAGTCTTATGTTTTTTCTCTCATATTAACATAGGCTTCGGGCAAAACCACCTTTTTAAGGTTTTAAAATGTAAATTACATACAAAACATGGCCTAAATTCCAGGTGAATCCTTGTTTAAATTTGCTCAGCGTTCAGTCCTTGTCAAAATGTTTCTCCGTCAGTAGGGCTGCTGTTCCCTGTGTTCTACCACAGGTGATTTAGTGGAATTTCTGGCAGGGCAACAGTTTGTAGAGGATCTGGGTGAGAAAAATGCAACAAACGTAATCTGAAAACATTTTATATACAGAGCCTGGAGCAGAAAAAGTGTTGGCACTGTAGAGCAAGCAGTAGGATAAAATGACAACTACTGCCACAGAACCAAAACAAACCCCCACCCCTCAGCAGTGGAGGGATCAAAGGTGGAGACACGGGGAGTCCTCTGGTAGACAGGCCAATGGCAAAGCAGCAGTTATACCTAACAGTGAATGAGAACTTTGTAGATAATTTGAATAACCCTAACATGAGCACAATATGCCCTTCAACAGTGGAAAAAAGATGTAATTTCTTAATCTGGTGGACTGCACAGCTAATTAATGGCATGTCGGAGGCTTAAGGCACTGAAGGAGTGAAATTCCTATTATCCAATCACCCGGGCCATGACACTGTAAGACACAGATGGCTACTTTGCAATAAGGTTTACTTTTCCACTGAGGTTGAAGCTAAAAATACGCAATGATATATAATCTGTAGCAAATCCTATAGAACAGGAGTAACAAAAGGGTATAAGAGACATTTAATCCTTCTATTTCTTGACAATTGTTGAGTATGTCATATTATGCACACCATAAAAAAAGTAAGTAAATGCCAGGCTTTGACTCTATTGCAAAATATTGAATGAAGCATTGGGATGCACAAAGTACTGCCACTGATGCTTGACACAGAGGAAATAAACACATCAAAAGAATATGCAATATAGAAGTGTTATGAGCTAGAGGGGCTGTGCATGAAAACTGAAAATCACCAAACGACAAGCAACAACTGAAATTAGCTTTGCAACCATGGGTGTTAATATTTGTAGCTGTAGTCATAGAAGGGAAAACAACAACCTCATTCCATATTAGAAACCAATCTATAGTTTTTCTGTGTAATTACCATAGAATAAAAGGATTTCAAAACAGTCTCAGCAGGGGAACAGCGCTCATTCATTTCTTTGTTTCTTTTTGCTGTCTTTAAGTTCATTTTTGCAAATGATGGTAATAATTCTGGAGGGCACAGTGCAGTTGGTGTGCTAGTAATTGTAGCTGTCAGAGCATATGATCTATTACATGTTTAGCAAGGCCATAAAGAGATAATGATCCACACAGATGTCAACATATTCATCAGCTGATGCCACCTCATCAGCTCATTTTGATTAACTATTAATTGATGATCCATGTGTGATGTCTTCTCTCCTACCAGTGCTGGCCACGGACTGTGACTCAGGGTTAAACGCTGAACTCACCTATTACACCTTGAGTCCGGACTTCAGCATTTCACCCCACGGGACTGTTTTTCCTGCTGGCCGGCTGGACTATGAGAGGCCTAACCATCTGTATGAATTTGTGGTGATGGCGGTGGACAGCGGAGACGAGCCGCACTCCGGCACTGCCACAGTCCGCGTGAGAATGGCAAATGTCAATGACGAAGCTCCTGAATTCTCCCAGCCTGTGTGAGCAGCTTTATCACATATATTCTTTTATTATCCATAACACATACACGCCATTATTCTCCAGCCTTTTACTTTATAACAAATAATAATAGTGTTCCAGTTCATTCATCCACCAATTATCAGCCAGGTCACACTATCATATCTAAGTCAGCTTTTTTCCATGACTTTATTGGCATTTTCAGTATACTTTTAATCAGATATCAGATGAAATAAATTGAATTGAATATATTGAATATACCTTTATTAGTCCCACGAGGGGAAATTTCATACACAGCAGCGTAATACAAAGAGTAGAAAAAAAAGAGCAGAACAAAACAGATACATAACAAATTGAATTCATGCACAACATGGACCACAAAGACATGATTGAAGTCCCAGAGATGATAACAATAACGAGGTGACGTTAATACGTCCTTCGGAGAGAAACGGCAGTGAAAAAAGTCCGCAGTCGCTGTTAGCATAGCGCACACAGCTACTAACCGCTAACAATTGAAACGTAACCGTTTTAAAACTGCAAACACAGTTCACATCCACAGATCACTCACTCACACGTATATCCAGTCCCCCCCTCCTCTCCTCCTTCTTCGGTCCGCTCTCCCCAGTGGAAAAACCAACCAAAAAACGAAAAAGTCCAGTGTAGTTCGATGAGCCAGCACAGCTAGTACAGGTAGGACACCCGGGGCAGTTCCATAGCTTAACGGCCTCCATCACGATGGTTCAGACGACTGTTACACACACGAACCGATGGAGACCGATGGAGGTTGTACGCTGATTATACCTTCACATCTATCCACCTCCCGGTACACATGACGCCAGCACTGCACTCACTGCCTGATGCCATAGACACGTGGGTCCCGCTGTTGATAATCTCAGCTGTAGACACACACTGGATCACCATCCCATGTTGGATTGAGGTCCGGGATTCATGAACGTAGCAAAAAACCCGCCACTATCTCAAAAAAATGGCACATGTCCATGTTGTACTGGAGACCAATTAACACAACCACAAGAGTCGGGCAGAAAAACCTAAAAGTCGGAAAGAAGTTACGGAGCTGCTGTTATAGGCGGCCGTTAGGACGGTGCCATCTTGGAAGCGAAAAAGAAACTGCTTTGACTCTGATAGCCTATCACCAGGGAAAAATGAAAAGCTCTATTATTTATTTATTACTACTCAGCATTCGCATATAATCTCCCCGAGCTGGCAATAAATAATTAATTCTGATTGAACTGCATATCTTGTTTATTTGATGCAATAATTTAAAGGCATTATAATGAAGTCTTGTTTTATCTAAAACATGCCACAAAGATTGATAATATGATATTTATTGCAATATAGTGCATTGTGTAGAATTACAGTATAGAGGTTCCAGTTGTCCTGGGTTAGAAATTCATTTTACAAATCGTAGTTGCCTGAGGTTCAGCGTAACATTAAAAAAGGGTTTAAAAAAAAAGTTTAACTTTTTCTTTTCTTGGTCACGGACAAAGATCAAAGTTTGTCACCAAGTTGACAAGTGTAAATGATATGCCTACTGCTGCAAGTGGGCTGTCTTGGATCACCTTTTATCAGTGTGAAGCTTTGCTCCTCAAACAGACAAGGTAGTTGCATCACAGATATGTAAGTTGTTACATCACACAGTAGACCTGCCTTTCTCCAGGCTATCCATCGCTGAAATATTTGTAGGTAGTTCTGCCATGAATATGTGCCAACTTTGAGCAACACTGCCGTAGCAAAGCCACTGAACCTCTGTCAAGAAGGCAAAATTAACACGCTTTATTTGGAGTGTTAATCTTAGCCATCTGGCATCAACACTTTACGGTATTAAACCACAAATACACTGTGTTGGTGTTACTTTGACAGCGTTTTCTGCAGGTCTGCTGAAAAGGTCTCCAGTTCAGTAGCGTAGCAGACATTCCTCTGGGTTTATTTTTGGCCTTTTCCAGAGGTATGCACTAAAATGACACACGGATGCAATCCAGTGTGTCCTGGACTGCCTTTTTGGCAAAGCCGTATGAGTGGGTGGGCAGCAACTGTCACACTGGCTCCACTGCATTTATTCCCCCAAATGAGTAAGCAGCTTGTCCTGTCAGTCATGTTTCAATGACCTTCACAGAACGCCTTTGCAGACCTCCGCTAGTTGCTCTTGTTGTGTTGTCAGGTGTCAGTCTCGGTGGGTGGCTAGACAAAGAGCCAAACAAACAGCCAAACGGAGAGGTGGAGATGTAGTCAGACAAACATAAAACCAAGGAGAAAAAAAACTGAAACATGGTTGCAGGGCAAGCAAGTCAAGAATACCAAAAACGTACAAGGTGAGCAGACAGGAGTCAGATATGCAGATAAACACAGGAGGCTGTCGGGAGCCAGAGAAATACTGTTTCCAAACCAGCAGACAGGTAGTTAGAAATGCAGGCAGATTGCCAAGTAAGGTGTGTTTGTACTGCTTCGTCATACTGAGGATTACTGAGGCGTGGATAAGTCCCGAGTGGACAAAGACAGGCATGGCAGGTGGACTGAAAAATATTTTTTTTATGAATTTAATCTACGAGCGAGACTAATTGAGATATTTATGCAGGGGACTAGGCTAATGTTTTATGGCAGTCCTCTCACTTCACGTTTCAACAAGTTGTAGAGAGGCTCAATGTGATTGAAGTGAGCAGCGGACAGAGAGCAGAGATCTTAAAGAAATGCAAATCACCAGACGTTCAGGCCGGGAGACAGACAGACAGACAGACATACAGACAAGCACACTCCGAGTACAACTTCACAGTTCACTGAGATTTAGGGAGATGCTTGAGGAAGAAAATCCCAGGGAGTGTATATGTCTCATCCCACTGTGCTGCGGAGAGGTGGCCTCTGAGTCGGGTGACAGATTACAGGTCACTCATGTTGCCACGGAGACTGCTGCGGCTGGCGGAGACGAATCACCCATCAGCGTTCTTCTGTAAACCATCAATCACCTCTGACTTCTAGCCACAGACACCAACACCCCTCACACCCCCTTCGCACACATACACACACACACACACTCTTACGCACACACATTAGGAAGATACAGCACGAAATCTCACAGGGGATGAGTTCTGCTGACGAATCAGCTGAAACTCCGAGAACGCCGCCCCCTCTCATAGACTGCTCCTCTCTGTCTATCAGCCTTCCTTTTTGCTCTTGGTCCTCTCTTCCTTCCATCTCCCACATATCACGTTACCTGTCATATCAGCGCCTGACTTCTTTTCTGTCATCCGCTCCTCTCTCCATCCCGCCTTTGCTCTGTTTTCCATTTCTCTTCATCTCTGCGTCCTCCAAGTCGCACAGTTCATCACCACCCTGTTGTGCTTCGTACCACAGTGGTATATCAGTCTCCTGTGTCTGGCCAGGCATCTCACTGCCCAGCACCACAGAGCGAGCAAATCACTGTTGACATTTTAAAAGGCACTGGATCAAATAGCCCACAGTGGGCTGAGAACGTGGAAGCACCATTTGTTCAATGACTTCAACATCCCTGTAGACATTATCATTTGTCTCTGGTCTGGCCAGCTAAGCGGACAGGTTAAATCATAGTGACAGGGAAAAGCCACAACCATAAGTCTAATCAACGTGCTGATGCTTTGGACTGTGTAAATGATTCGTGCCTCCTGTCTGGGTGCGTTTCTGTCATCGACTTGTGCTTTCATTACACACTCTTTCACTCACTCCTCGCACGCATTAAATTTCATTTTCGCTTTGCAGGTATCGAACGTTTGTATCTGAAGATGCAGGACCCAACACCCTCGTCGCCACAGTACTGGCCAAAGACCCAGATGGCGATGGTATTATCTACTCCATAACGGCGGGCAATGAGGAAGGAAATTTCATCATTGACAGCCAGAAAGGTGATGCTTCTTAATTTTCTAGCCCTTCACATTTAGACTCCATATTTGCAGCTCTCAGTCTAATTGACAGGCTTTCCGTCAATTCACACATTCAATTTTCTCTAATACATTTCCTCGACAGTGGAGCGCAATGAACGCCCTCTACTTTCAAAGTCAATGTGGAAAGATATTGAAGTTGATATTAAAAGCTGTAATTTCAATATGAGTGCTGCTCTTTCTGTTATTGAGGTCATAAATATAAACGATGTCGTTATTTAGGAAATTTCCACAGTGGTTTTCCTCTTTGCAGGTGCTAGGAGAAAACGTTTTCCCCTGTTTTTGAGCTTTCTAGTATTGGCGACTCTACAGTTTATCTTTTTTATTTACCCTTTGATCCGAAACCAGTGGCAATCGCTGTGACATTTGTCACCCAACCCTTTCAATTCAATTTCACAACAACTGCTCTATCATACCTTACAATCTTTAGGCTGCGCTCTGCCAGCTCCTCTTTCTTTTGTGTCATCTGTTCATATTCTTTTCCACTTTCTTTCTGTGTATCCTCACCTCAAGAAAATGCTAAGCCTAGTGTCCTTTGGGTGTGCAAGACCACTATACGGATTCCCGCAAGGTGTATATGCACAGAGTACTGGCTCATTGAATAGGTTGCTGGAGCTTCAGTCGCGTTTGTAAACAAGGTTGACATTTAAGCTGGGAGAATTACTATGTACATCCCACAGTTCAGTTATTTTAATGCAGTGATGTCAACGTCACACGGTGTCATTAGGAGCTAGTCCCCCTTTCTGCTCGGTGGGCAGCCAGGATCACAAGTAAATTGGAAGAGAGGGAAGTCAGGCACTCACGTCTGTGTGTACCTGCATGCTGTGCTGTCTTTAATCAAGAGCATCGAAAGAGATGAATAGAAGCGCAACAAGAGAATAAAAAATCTCCTCGTGCTCTCACTTCAATGAGTCCCCCCACATCACAGCCCGCCTGCTCGTCCTGCAACCTCTGATGTTTTTGTACTACCGTCGACGAGAAAGATGTTGACTCAGATGCTGCATCCTTTTATCCCACCTTTTATCTCAACTGTTAACATGAAAACAGACAAAGGGGGCAAGAGGAACAGCTAATAGGCATCTGCTGAGCCTAGTTAACATCTAACCCAAGTCACTTATTACTTATGATTTCGCTCAAATGGCTGAACTGGACGGGCATCTTTAGAGTAGGTCGTGCAATTACTAGATTAGAAAAGTGACAAAATCACCACTGTGAAATTGGTTTTTGGATTTTGTTGGCATATCAGATTTCTTTGTTTTTTTTTTTTTAACTTTTAGTGGACTTTTGGGGTAAATTTTCTACCTGCCTTCTGTTTTCTAGAACATGTAGTATGCCTTCTCTGTGTGACTGTCTGTTTTTATTTATAGGCCGTTCCTCAACATGCAAGGCCACACTGACATCCTGCTTAATGACAAATGGAATTGACTTTTTTTTTATAATGTGTAGTTTAATGGCACTGTGATCTTTGTAGGGTTGATTCGTCTCCGCTCCACTCCCCTGCCAAAGCTTCAAGGCCTGGAGTATGTACTCAATGTAACAGCCACGGATGATAATGCATCAGGCGGTCCTCACTCTCTGTCCTCCACCGCTTGTGTCATCGTCGGAGTTGACGACGTCAACAACAACAAACCGGTTTTTGAGGAGGTGAGTTTTTACAAGTACAGATAACACAAAAAAGCTTTTAACTCTACTTTACTTCTGTATCTCACAGCTGATCAAAGACTTGGGAAACAATTTGTTTTAATGGATCAGGCAGCCTAAGCCTGATCCATTATTTCGATTTTTTTATTAGACAATATTACAGTTCTATTCATACACCACAAGACAACGCTCTCGACCCATGATGGCAGGGTCAGAGACTGTCGCAGTGAGGACGGGGGGGGGGCAGCATAGGAGCTCCAATGCAAGGAGTTGAAGGGAAACATAGAACATTTATTAACCAAAAGGGAATACAACATGACACGACAGAACCAAAGACACCAACTAATCAAATACAAAATCACTGACACAAACCAGATAGAAAAGCAAGAGACACGAGCCAGAGTCCAGAACTGAAGTCAAACTCAAACAAAGAAGAACAGAAAATTGAGCAGAGGCGTCCACACTGTGCGGCGCCTGCACCAGCCTGTGCACCAGCTCCTTTATCCTCCTACTGATGGCTGATGCCAAGCAGCCATGCAGCGTGGAACAGGTGGAGATGATCCAAGTAATTGGGTCGTCCCTTGAGGAAGAGGGAGTGGCCCAAGCCACTGCAG
>JAPTHA010000024.1:3800862-3841976 GCA_029814585.1 Gymnapogon annona | reverse complement strand
GGATGCTGCTGCGAGTGTGTTTCTTTACTTCAGTGCTCTTGTTCGACTGTGTGTATAATGTGTGTATGTGTGTGTGTGTGTTAGCTACATATATAATATATATATTTACATGTAATATATGTTTATAATTCACAGTATGGGTCACCGAATGGAAGATGTTATGAAGCTGTGCTGTGAGTTGTCTGCCAATCAACAAATTAAAACCACGGTGAAGGGCTCTGGAAAGGGAGCAGCAGCTGCTGGGGGTCTTGCCTTCGCAGGGGGGCTGGTTGGGGGTCCTCTTGGTATTGCAGTAGGTGAGTCTGCAATACCTCCTCTCCATTGATTGTTTGATTATTGTGTTGTCACTAACGTGCATCTATTTTTTTATGTTTTATATTTCATTAGACAACAACATTACATTCCATCACAATACAGTCACATTTATCCATCACCATGCCTTGCCCCCCACCATCTATTTAACAGAAAAGCTAAACATTCAATAGTCTTAAGAATAGAAGGATTTGCCACAACATTAGTATTTTGTTCAAATGGCACCCACTAGGGGCTTGGATATACTTGGATCTCGTCTCGTACTTGGATTTCGTCGCCCTGTACTTGTACTGAGTAATGACAATAAAGTTGAATCTAATCGAATATTTCAGGAAACAAGAATTGTAGATTTTGTTGTCAGACTTGGTGTATTGGAACGGTCAACTTTGACAAAGGGTTAAATTGTAATGGGTCAGATCATATCCAAAACTCTAGGGTTTGTTCAGTGTCCCTGGTCTGCAGTGACTAGATTCTAAAAGTGGTCCAAAACAGAAAAATCTGATTACTAGATCTCAGCCCAATCAAGCATATTATCACCCTCTTATTATTTTGTTGGCAAAAATGGAACCGGCCCAAGGTGTCCTGTGGTCTCTGGCACTAAAGAATTGATCTATGGGTTAATTTGTGTGGCACCTTCATGTGGTATGTGATCAGATTTTCCTTTTTTCGACTACTTTTCTTAAGGTCAGACATGGCAGACCAGGATGATGAAACGAAATATTCTGTTTTGGAGATGCTTTGACCCAGTCATTTGGCCATCATGACGTTGATCTTGTCAATGTCAGTCAGATGCTTAAGTTGTTTATTTTCCTGCTACCAACACATCAACTGTGAGGGCTAAATATTCAGCTACTGCCTTATATGTCTCTCACACTGATATGTGCCAGTGTAACAAAATTATCAATATTATTACCACTTAATGTGTCAGTGGTCTTAAAATTACAGCCGATCAGTGTATGTCACTACTGTTAATAAACTCTCTCCTGTAGGCGGAGCTGTGGGAGGCCTTCTGGGATGTTGGATGACCAGTGGACAATTCAAACCTCTACCGCAGATTATCATGGAGCTGAGCCCTCAGCAGCAGCAGAAGCTTTATGATGACCTTGTGGCCATTCTTGGAGACATTCAGTGGACAGATGTGGTCCAGCTCACAGCTCTGGTGATGGGAAACGCTGCCCTGAAGCAGCAGCTTACAGCAGCTCTTCTTGGATACATCACCAAGGAGCTCCAGGCAGAGGTCCATTATGTGGATTAGTGTGTGTGCAAACTCATATACAGAACTCGCTGGGATCCTGAAGATGAACAAGAACTGTTTTATGAACCTTTAAAAAAATGTGAAATAATTTGTATGAAACCTGCACATACACAATCACAGTCATGCTATCAGGAAACAAAAGGTATGTGAACAGATTATGAAGTAATAGTTGTATGACTGGAATAATTTATTACTGGAAGTGCACTTATCAGTTGAAGGAAATATTTATTCAGTATGCTTTCACCAGCACTGATAATTATGTCTGGCTATGTATGGTACTTTATATGAATTTCTGCCAAAGTGGTGCAGCTATGGAAGCTAGAGAAGATAATGTACGTCTTCAGCACAGTCTGAAATATTTAAATAATGCACATGTATAAACTACTAGTCTCAGCTCAAATGAGTATTTTGCTTGTATTGTGTTATAGTGCATTGGTGTTTATGGAAAAAATAAACATCAGCATATTAATTTTTCATATTCAAATTGTGAAAATACTGACCAGGTAACGTGTCTCGTACAAGAGATCAAGATTCGTGCCTCTACATATTCACATACTTTTTGACAGTTAACAATTTTGACTCATTGTAACATGAGTACCTCCTTTGATTGACAATGACTGCATTACAAGTCCAAGTGTGAATTGGTATTGTGGGTCAGTGGCACATCTTCCAACATAATGGAATACATCCATCTGCACAATGTAGTGTTCTCTATAGTGTGAAGAGATGGGTTATGCTATCAAGTGAAATCATTTTATTATGCAAGGTTGGTCTCTTTCTAAAAACAAAGAACACGGATGCGTTCTGGGCTGAGGTAAAATTGAACAAAATATGGGTTAATGAAGCAGGTATCAAATGCTTGAAAGACTGTTTCATCAGACTCCTTCACCCGAGTCTGTTCAGCTCCTAGGTTTACCTCTCATCTTTTCCTGTATATGACATTTATTCTCTTCTTTGACATTTCATCACTAACAGTTTTGCATTGTACATCATTTGCAAAGTATGAGTTTCTGAAAACAGTTTAATAATCATTGAATTTGTAGGATAAGAAAAAACTCAAGCCTGAATATTGTAATTACGCAGTTGGAAATATGTCTTTAATATTAAATACATGGAAGCTCAAACACATCCACATACATATAACAGAGAGGAACTCTGACACAGTTCCAGTATTTATCCCACAACGACTGTTTCATCATCGGGGAACTCATAGTAAGGAACCTCAAGGTTAAGAGGAGCGGGACCTTTTCTTATTCTTCCTGAAGCGTCATAGTGAGAACCATGGCATGGACAGTAGTAACCTCCGAAGTCTCCAGCATTGGCAATGGGCACACAACCCAGATGGGTGCACACACCAAGAACAATAACCCAACTGGGGTTGATCACCCTGTCCTTGTCATGTTGGGGATCACGCAGCTCTGCAATATTCACAGCTGCCTCTGTCGTAATTTCCTTCTCTGTACGGTGCCGGACAAACAGTGGCTTTCCTCTCCATTTGAAGGTCATGTTTTTACCCTCAGGGATATCACTGAGCTTGATCTCAATTTTAGACAAAGCCAGGACATCAGCTGATGCACTCATGGAGGACACAAACTGGGTGACCACTGTTTTAGCTGCATAGACACCAACTACAGAGGTTGCTCCTGTTACAAGGTATGAGAAGACCCTTCTTCCCTCACTGCTGTCCTGGGAGGACTTGTTTGGGTCAATTACGTCAGCACGACGGTAATCAGAAAAATCAGGAATCCCGATGTCTGTATGGGCCAGTCGGATTCCTGCAGGGCCTGGAAATAATCCATATAATATACTTTAGTTGACTCGTGCATTTAATGGGTTGGAATTATTCATACATCAGACTAATAAACGGACTAAACGGTGAAGAAATGTTGGGTAGACCATATTCCCAATTATACAGACCATAATAGTTGAAATGTATTAAACTCTTAGATTTAACTAAATATTACATTTCTGGGTTACTAACATTATAATACCGCACTAATGACAATGATGACTCAACTGATGACTAAAACTGAGCTTCATCCACAGTTTGCCGTCCTTCCTATGTAACAGCTTTTAATGTACAGCTGTAGTACATGTTATCTGATAGAATATTGTGACTCGTCAATATTCCCGTACCGACTTTACCAGTAGCTTTAGCCAAAAGCATCCTTTAATTGTCCTTACCACCAGTAGCCGCCACATCTTTAGCTCCAAACATTAGAAATCTAACGGTGTGTTTTGTTCCCTGCAAGCACGGGGACAGAACCCCGTAACGGGCGGTAATGGACATCATATTTGTCCAAATCATCAGAGTACCATCCCACTACTAGAGACACGACCTTGCGCGTAGACAAGAAGGCGTACGCCTTTTGATTCTGCTTTAGTGGAAACTGTCTCCGCCCTTAAAAGGTTCCGTGTTACGTGGGTTGACTTACAAATACTCCTGTTCGTTTTTTAAAAATAATTTTGTATTGATGTAACAAAAATTATAGTTTGATATAAGGTTTTTTAAAAACATATATTTCTAATATCTACCTGGTTGAGATTTATTGAAAACAGTGGAAAATTATATATATACTTAAACTAAATTCTCACAGGCATAAATATTTGACGCCCATATTGAGGGGGGTCCTCGTGATGTAAACACGGGTCCTACGTCAAAAAAATGAAGGCCAGCTACACAATGGTAACCTGACAGAAGAAAAAAAGGGGGAAAAAATGAAAATACCAAAAAGAAAATTATTCCTTCTCATAATTTTTGCCTACGTGGCGTTTTCACTATACGCCGCATACAATGTTTTCTTCAGCACCAAAGCAATATCACGCGTTCATAGGGTTGTGAAGAAAGAGACAGCCCCGTCGGGTAATTTCATAAAACACCGTCATCACACACCTATTTATCAAGTAGCTCCTTCATTGTCTGACGATTAGGGAATATCTTCTCAGAATCTTTTTGGCGATTAACTCCTTGTGTTTGGCAGGTGGTGTCAGAGATGGTGGTGCTGCTGCTCCGTTTGTGGGCGATGAATGGAATCCGTGGGAGAATGAACAGGTGGACTACAACTCTGCTCTACACAAAAAGAGAGAGGCTTTCAAACAGTACATCGACCGAATTGACAAAAACAAACCTAAAAGATACAAGGTGCAAATCTGGGGGAAAGCCGCCATGGGTGAGTTATGGTTTGGTTCACCTGCAACCATGGACCCCATCAATCTTTTTTGGCTTTTTTTTCCATGTCTGGTAATTTAAATGTCTTGATTTTGATTACTAACCGAGTCATGTCGAATAATGTAGCAATATGTATTCTAGTTCATATCAGGTCAACGGAGTGAGATTTTCAACCAAGTCAAATTTTGTTGTACTCCATCTGGTAGACAATCAGATTTATATATATAATATGAATAAATAAGTAAAGCTTTCCATCATATATTGATCGGGTGAGATTCTGACATATTCCCAACATGAATAAAAGGAGGAAATTTATCTTAAATGTGTTTTAAGAAACTGTATGTACTGTATGTATGTAACTGTAATATTGTCGGGCGGCTGTGGGGCCAATCAGCGGTTCGAATCCTGGCTCCGACTGTCCGTGAGCAGTAGAGCAGCAGGCGCCCACTGGTGTGTGAATGTGTGCGTGAATGTGAGGCCAAATGTGTAGAAAAGCGCTATATTCGTGCATTCCATTTTGTCTTATATATAAAAAATCTAAATAAAATACCGTACATCTAGATCTGTTTTGCATCTGACAAAATATAATGTAGTAAGAGTAATGTTTATGGTTTTGAACCTAAATGAAAATGTGGTTAAGGTCATATTGGGTGTTTAAATTTGTTTGTCCAAACCTAAGACCTTCATTGTCCTTAGAAATGACCATTAATCCTTAAATGTGCCTTTCAAAGGTCTTAAGATTCACCACAAACACAATAAACAAAACTATAATATTTTCTTACATTGTACAGTGACATCTTTGTAAAGAATCTGGCAAATTTGTAATTATTGCTCTGCATTTTAGCACAATGGAGCAACAGAACAGAGTTGTGATCCTAATGTTTATTATTTTTAAACACATTCAGTTCCATTAAATATATGGACAAAACTATTTGCAGTGTGGTCAACATTTTTGTTATCTTACAGATGTAAGGTCTTAAAAAGTCTTAATTTTAACTTTCAGGGTATCTGCCAGGTACCCTGTTGTAGTTTCCGTGTTAACTCTATTTGCTTTGGTAACTCTAATCTGTAGGCAGAGTATCTTTTGTTGAATAGTGTTAAGTAGATCAAATTGTACTCTGCCTGCAGTGCAGTTATTCAAATAATATGTGGCGATTGTAAAATTGATTTTAAAAAAGTAAATATTTAAGGAAGAAAATAAAAAATATCTTAGCATTGGTTAAGCACTGTAATATGCACATGATGGCACTGCAATATATTCACACCATGACACTCATAGCAAAGTGTTTTAAATTTTTCTCTCTTCTCCCCAGGGCTTTACCTGTGGGAACACATTTTAGAGGGACCCCTCAACCCTACTGACAAAGTGGCACAATGGAGAGAGGGGGAGCTACAGTGTGGAAAGGTTGACTTCAGGTAATGACCTCACAGAATACTGAAAAAATATTGCATATTCAGAAGCCATCACATTATTTATACAATGCTTTATTTCTCTGCAGCTTTTACACAGGTCCTGCTGTTGTCCAAGGTCATGTCCCTCTGGAAATGAATAGCCTGGTTTTGGTTCTGAACGGTCGTGAACAACAGAAGGTCACATACTCCACACGGTGGCTGGAACATGTCAAGGCTCTGGTTCAGTCTCACACTGTATCTCATGTGGCTGTGGTCCTGCTTGGCAACGAGCACTGCAACAACGAGTGGATTGGCCCATATCTGAAGAGAAATGGTGGTTTTGTGGATCTGTTGTTCCTAGTGTATGACAGCCCCTGGGTCAATGACAAAGATGTCTTCCAGTGGCCGCTTGGTGTTGCAACGTATGTCATAATTAAATTTTCTTACATGCCAAGGTATTTATATTTACTGTACTTTGCAGGTTGTGAATTTTTCTTTTCCCCTTACAGATACAGGCAGTTTCCCATGGTCAGGCCAAATGCCCAAATGATCACCTCGAACCGGCCATACCTCTGCAATTTCTTAGGCACTGTTTACAAAAATTCTTCCAGAGAAGTACTTATGCAAGTGCTGAAACAATCTGACCTAGAGAAAGAATGCATCACCACTGCCAGGGAGAAGTAAGTCGTTATTCAGTGACTGAGTCAATATTTAGAGCTGATGTGGACGAAGTACGCTTTTATATGATGTCTTATTGCCTGCTTCCCTTTTAGCACAATTAAATGAAAAGTGATGCTATGGTTGGAAAATGTACAATGAACTTTTCTGTTTGCCTCAGGTGGCTCCCTCAGGAGACAACAGACAGTCTGAGGCACTATCAGACGGCTCTGGCCCAAAGCGAGCTCACCCTCTGCCCAGTTGGGGTCAACACTGAGTGCTACCGCATCTATGAAGCCTGCTCTTACGGCTCAGTGCCAGTGGTGGAAGACGTCCAGACACCTGGGACCTGTGCGGCAGGCCCCAGCGCTCCACTCCGTCTGCTGAAAGCTGCAGGGGCTCCCTTCATTTTCATCAATGACTGGAAGGAGCTACCGGCCATCTTGGAGAGGGAGAGATCGATGAGTCAGGAGCAGAGGGTGGACAGGAGGAGGAGGCTGTTGGAGTGGTACGCCAGCTTCCGTCAGCAGATGAAGGAGAGGTTCACAGAGGTCATAGAGGAAACATTCTTTAAAACTGTCTGATTGTGGTGCTTAATTTAAAAACCTGAAAAAAGATCAACAAGGGTTAATGTTCAGTATTGACATAACTTATTTTGTGGTGTGTGGCGAAACGTGATAGACTACTGTTTTGTGAACCGGGTGGTGTCCAATGTAATAGTCTAGTGAGATTATTATAAAGCCATTTAGGTATTTAGTAAAGTTGAAAAGCTGCCGTTATTTGTCAGTTACGTCCTCTTCAGGATTCTTTGGGATTATTGTAAATATATGTTTTGTATCATGTAAACGTTTACAATGGTGGAATGTTAAGTCAGTTAAGATGCCTTTGTATTTTGAAAGCAGCATTTTTTTGGCTTTATTTAAGTATGTTATTCATCTCTGTTTGAACATACATAATATAATTTCAGAAAACACTTTGGGCACCATAAGTTATGTGCTTATTTGCTTTGTTTAAAATGGTGCATTGTTCTATTTTGTATTGTGAGCAGCTGATATGGGGAAAAAAGAAAGAAAAGTGGATATTGTTGGGTGTGACATGTACTGCATTTCAGATTATAGCATTGCAAAAAAAACAAAAAACATTTCATCTTTGTTGTATTAATTTCAGTGCCGTTGCGCATGATTACTTTTTTAGTGCAATAAAATAAAGTTGAATGTTGTAAAGAGTAAACCGGCTGCCGTTATTGTGTGCTTTTGTTGATCCTGCAGATGGCGCTGCAGACCAGTACTTTTTGTTTTCATTACTTACACAGTAGTTACCTGGTTTTGTGAAATTGACACACTAAATTACAGTATATAAAGCGCAGAAGTGTGTAATATTTATGGGGATGTTACTCAAGTCTTTGTTAATACTGTCCGGCAAAATTTATATGTGGATTTATTGCAATGAAATTGGGCAATTTTGTGTACATTTTAAAGGAATTAAACGAAAACTGTGGCTATAGGTAAGACTTTACACAATATGTGTAAATTGTTGGCAGGGTTAAATGTTAGTCTGCTCCAATAAATAAAAATAAGAAGGCGTGCATGCACATTCGATAGGAGTGTCAGTCCACTGGTGTCCACGAACTGTGTGTGTGTGTGTGTGGATCAGATCCCTCCCTGTCCCTCCTCTCTCCCTGTGCTCCAGCTGCTGTGCTGCAGTCGGACTGCCCTGTCTGCCTCGGAGCCTGCTGGGAGTTAGGGGGGGGAGACGCCGTCGAGGGAGACCGAGCTAAGGGGGGGGAGTGTGTACGGGTTCCAAACTGGAAACCACTACCTAAAAAAAAGCACACGCAAGCGCGACTCTTAGCAACTTTAGCACGGGTCCCGGGCGTGTTATTCGGCACTACTTTCCAGTTCGGACGGAGCCGCGGAGCCCCAGAAACTTGCGTGATTGTTTTTTCTTCTTCTGTGGTGGCGGTTGTGCTGTTGCGCCGACTGCTCTGTTAGTTGAAAGGAGTCATTGGTCGGAGCTGGATTGCGCATTGGCCCTGTTTTCTATCCACCACTGCTCCAGAGGAAGAGGAACAATGAAGGACTAAAAACCCCTCGCTCCAAGCCGAGCTAGTGTGAAAGTTAAACCCGCGCTAACTGCTATTTCGCGTCGCCCTCCTTCTTCTTCTTCTCTCTTTCCATTTTTTTCCTCCTTTGGTCCGGGTTGTGATGCGACGGCTGCTGTAGGAACCCGCTTGTTGACAGTTTTTGCGAGAAGTTTTCAACAAGACCAAAGCACACGCAGTGGGAAAATGTCCACGCCGAGGTTCAAAAAGGATAAAGAGATTATCGCGGAGTATGAGAGTCAAGTAAAAGGTAAGACCGTAAACTCTTCCCCCCCCCGCCTTGGAATATTCTTGGAAAAAGGCGAATGGGGACCAGGCTCGTGCATCCCTACCTGTATATGAGTCATACTCGCGGATGCTGAAACCGCAGACAAACTACCACAGCCTGGCACGATTAGTGCAAGTACAACACACTGGCAACAAAGTGTCGTTTTCTATCTATTGTATTATCATATGATGTTTTTATACGTTTCGTGAGTTTCTTCACAGTGGACTGAATTTGCCAAATAAAAGGTTTGTTGTTGTCTCGTCCATTGTTTTGTAGTTTTGCATTTGAAAACAAGTGAAAAGTATTTAGCAGACTGAAGAATGGCACAGAGCATGGAACACTATCTTCCAGCCTGTCTGCTAATCTTTAATCTTCAGCCGGTATCATGTAGTTGTCTTATCAATTTCCACCCTTTAACGCACCTAAGCACATTTTACTAGTCTTTGATGTGCTGACGTGTATAACAACCTGTTACTGCAAACCTGGCTCTCACACAGGAGTTGCAGTGAGACTTTTTGTAGTCACCGCATGGTTCCCACAGTATTATAGCAGGATTATGCAATTGAGGAGAGGAAAAGCACAAGTTCAGACAACACACCTGTAGAAAGCTCCACTTAATGGCTCAGGGGCACTTCAGAAGGCATAGTACTAGCAGCCAAAGTGGTTTCCAATTTGGATTCTTTTTTTTTTTTTTGCTATTCTAACATAGCCCTTCCCTGTCTTGATCTCACAAGCCCATACACTCAGACCAACGCATAAAACTGCTATGTGCCTTGATTTAGATGGGTGATTTGGAGGGGTGCAAGACACCATAATGATGCCACCCTAAATTATCTTGTCTCTTCTGTCCCCTTCAAGCACCACCATGCATACAGAGCAGAGGTAGTTTATTCCCAGTCAGATCAGCACAGGAAAGAGGCAGTTGGTGCTCCAGAGTAACCATGGGGATTTGGCCCAATGCCAAACAGCACTGTTCTTTAGCACCGTTAGCATTCCAAAATAGCACCTATTCACGTCCCTACGTCCAACCTTAGATCCAGTGAAAGGACATGGCCTGTGGGGGGGCTGGGCAGTTTGAGAAAGGGGGTAAAGGTGGGAGCAGTGCAGCCTGAGGAATTAAAAGATTGCATGTGGCTGAGCAGAGGCTCTCATTTACAAGGAATGTTGAGCACCCTTTCTTCTCCTTGTGAAGATGACTAAGGGCTTTCAGTCTATAAGAGAGGATGATGCACAGTCATAAGGGGATGCTGAACAAGAGATGACGAAGCGTCCCATTTGTCACGCAGAACCCAGCAGGGTAATAACAGCAACCTGATGCTGCTGAGAATAGGTGTTGTTGGATCAGACCACTGGGACTTCAGAAAATCAATGCTCTGTTTTTGTTTCGGGGAAGATGCAGAATTTAATTGTGTGGGTCATGCACTGCAAATTATCCGGAAAGGGAAGATACATCTTTTAGGGGGCATTTTAGTTCACATCATGGCTAGCCATTTGCATGAATTACTCTACCAGTTTATTTTATCTTGCAAATTACTTGTGGTAATTTTTGGTGGAAAGAATGTTCTTTTATCGGTCAATTGCACTTGTGACCTTGTAGTTAAAACATTTTCAAGGATGTGTCAGGGTTGATCTGATTAAAAAAATCTTTCTACTTTGGTGCAAAGGAAGAAATTAGTCTTTTATTGTAATATGCCAAAGGATAATATAAGAGAACATTAAAGAAAAAACAAAAACAATGTTATGCGGGCACACCATCTTCTTTTACATGTAACATTTACTTAGTCTTTTAGCTTTTACTTTATATATTGCCGTCCATTCTCTAATTCACCTTTATAAGTAAATTCTGTCCCATATTTTTTATAGTCTGAAGTGCTGTATCATTTTAAAACAAACGTAGGTTATTCTTCGTGGTTACTATTGTTTCGGCACGAGTGCCTTTTGTAGGGCAGTTTACTCAGGCAGATACAGGCCCTGTTTGTTTCACTGCTATGTCTTCCAGGCTACTTATGATGAGCTGTTTGTTGTGGATGGAAATGCTTAGTAATGATCAAAATGATCTTTGGATTGACTCAGCATTGAGAATTCGATTTTACAGCAGCTTCTAATTGCATCTGCAAACATTTTTTGTAAAGAAGTTAAAGCATGTGGGTTCGGGGTGATAATGAGTAAGGATCACATCAGCAGTGTTGCAGTTACAGCTTGAGGCAAATTCTGGTAAATGCACACTGATTGCTCAAGGAGCAGAACAATAAAAAGTCACAATACCAGTCGCATTTGATGTTTAATCCTCTAGTTCTCTTCATTTCTGCCTTTCTGCTTTTCACAGTAATTTTAAAAATGCGGAATCCCTTCCATTCATCTGTAGCCTGAAGCATCATGCAGTTATCCTAGAGGTTCATACATATTTACATCAACATTTACAGACACCCTTTCAAATTTTTCCAGTGTCGTGAGAACATTATCAGTAAGCTGAGTCTTTCTATTATTGAAGTCAGTTCATATGAGTTGCTAAATACAGTTTTCACAGAGGTTTTATCTGAGTACTACTGTTCTAAGGTCTGCCTTGTCATTCAGCTGACTTTCACTTAAGTATCCTTCAACCCCCCCAACCACCACACACACACACACACACACACACACACACACACACACACACACACACACACACACGGCTCAAATAAAAATGAATGCCATTTCCACAATTGGAAGAATGATGCTTTTATTGAAAAAGCAGTGTTGCGTAGGGATTGAAATTTTGCTAATTGCTGAATCTGCATGTACACCCAACACTTGGCTTCAACAAAAACAGAAATGTTAAGAGGATTTGGTAAGGACAGTGGAATTTATTTGAGCTTTAATATGCACATTGGTTACAGTTGCTTGAAGACATTTATAGTAGAGTAGCAAAAGGTTGTGGGTGCACTGGCATTCTGAGTGTGTTTATGCCTTTCTTTGTGCACCAGGGCATAGCAACACTTTTGTTTTCTCTTGGCCTAAGTGTTGGTTTATGCTTGGACTCAGACTTGTTTGTAGCCTCGGGGGTCATGGCAATAGAATCGGGACCCCTTGAGCTTCTGACAGGGGCCCTTCCTCAGATCACTATAAAGACCTCCCCATGAGCTGACTTTGAAATCAGTCCCCTCACATACAGCGTTCTGCCTGTTTGCACATATGGAGATTTAATTGAGGAAGCAAGGAATTGAGGCGTGTGGTTGTGATTAGTATTCAAATTATTAGGATTCTATATAGCTAATTACTAGGATGTATGTTGTCCATTTTCAAGGCAGAACAAGGACGTGTGTAGTGACCACTCATCCTACAGAGCATATGTCATACATATGTTGGCATCTGGTGCATGTGGAGTCAAAACTGTAACCTTGCTTTAAATCAGTTTGCTACCTCTCATTGATGAGTTTATATAATGAATGTAGTGTGTTCTGAAGCCTCCTGCTCTTAAAAAAATTAACTATTCTCTGACCTGTGGATCATCTGGGTGAAAATTACCGGTAATATTTTAGATTAAGAAGCACAGGGAATACTAAAAAATACTTCAAGAGATACCAAATGACCAAAATATGCCATTACAGGCAGTTTTTACACTACAGAAAATTAAGGCATTTTAGATGAGATTTTATTCATCCACAATAGTATATTAATGATAACCATAATAAAATATAAAAAATCAATTCCCAGCTTTTTATTTAGCACATAAATGTATTAAAATAATACAAACATGTAACTACGAAAATGTATGCCTTGAAATTTTAACACCCATTGAACATATTTTTCACTTGCTTAACTTGCTGAACACTGACTTATAACTGAGTGTGGTCCTGTGTGTGGTTCCCAGTCGATCTTTAAAAATAGACTGAGAATAGAATTATTAACTAAGGTATGAGCAGCTGTCAGACCGTAGCACCTCACCTTTGGCTTGTCCATGAACAAATATTGTCAGTTGTGATTTGAGGAGTGTAAGCAAAGCTAAAGTGAGCTGCCGCTATCTGTTGACCTTTTGTGATGCTTTAATTTTGTCCCATTAACACCATGCAACAGCCTCGTGACCATCTGCGTGTGCACATCCGTCCTTAAATGCCTCGGTAAAATCACAGTCCTTGAAGGTGAGTTACAACATGGACACGTTGATCCTGAAAATGTAAGATGTACTATATCAGACTACAATTGGATATCGCTAATCAGTAGTTGACTGAATTGAAGTTTGCGTCAGATCCATATCTGACAGGTCGTATAACTTTTAAGTCGAAGCTTCTTTTGCTATTGATGTCTGATGTTTCTGTCGTAACAGTTTCTCTGAGGTGTTGATGGAGGTTAGAGCCTGAAAAACTAATGGCATCCTAACACCTCACAGAGTAGTTGTTGGGTGCGTCACACATCCATTCACACACTTACCATCTGTTTTTACTACTCCTCTTGTGTGGTGTGTTTCCACTTGGTGGTATGGCAGTGGCTGTTGTGTATTTGTGCATGGTGTGAGTGAATGGTTATTGACGGCACCATCTGGGGCCACTCACCCTTTTTGCAGTTTTAATAAAGTCTGCTGAGCACAACCAATGCTTCACCTTCCATGCTGTGCTTTTCAATAAAGCCACAAAGGCCACCGGGACACCTCACCTCCTCTCCTCCTCATATAACCTTAACTAACCCCAAGCTTTACTCATGCATGCCTAAACTAAACAAAAAGGCTGCAACTGAACTGGAACTGTTGTAAATGAGGACAAAATCTTGCTCCATTGTCTCCAGTTGTAATTAACTGCTGTAGAGTCACTGAATCAGTTAATTGTAAATATGTTAAATAATGATGCACAGTGTAACGTGTAATTGCGCTGGTCTTTTGACCAAAGTATTGCACATGCAGTGGGTTGGTGTTAACTTTGTTCCCCCACCTCTCTTTCTTGGAGGTGCTGGGCAGTGAGATGCAACACTATGTTGGGCAGAATTGGCAAGTAATGACTTGGAGGAGAATTACTGTGTAGCTGCTCTGCATTAGCTAATGGGAGACATGACATGTTAATGGAATTGGCCATGATTAGACAGAACGCTAAATAGAAGAGTTAAAACTGATGGAGGAAAAAGTGAAACAAAGGGGTTGAGGGTGGGGCTGGTGAAAGAGATTGTCACTGCTGTCTGGACTAATTTCATTCCTTCAAAGTACTGCTGGGGCTCAGCAGATGGACAGACAGGAAGGCAGACAGGCACAGTGTGACCATCAGGTCATGCTGCTCCCGCCTGTCTCCCAGTAGGACTGGATTAGGAGATTTGGGGGATGGGAAGGGAGGGTACGAGGTCAATGCAGGAATAAGTGAAGGCGGAGGTCATAAACTCTGACTTGGTTGACTTGTTTTAATCTGTGTTTGAATGTGTCAGCTGATTCATTCATAGGATATAAGCCGTTTACTAAGTCTTGAGTGTTGTTGAAGGCTTTTTAAGACAAGTGTAAACATGCTATAAACGAAGCCTTTTTGGTTCTTCTTTTCCATATTCATGTAAACAGCATGGCATCTGCCACTTTGTCTTTCTCTTTTCTGTGTTGCCACTGTAACTCACTAAACAACCTTTTCTCAAGCTGCAGTGTGCTTATTAACACAGGTACTTCAGTCTTTGATGAATTGTTTTAGAACTAAGGCTGAGCATCAGTCCGATATCTACTCCATTGGAGTAACTCTCAACAGTCTCATGGTTAGTTAGAAAGTATGATTGCAATAGGATATAAACTATTAAAGTCAATCAATTTAACTCTACTCATTTCAGTCATATCAATTACTAATGTGCTGTTCATGATCGAGTCATAAGATGATGTCACTTGGTTTTACATGTGCCAAATTCCTCTAAATTGATTTTAAGCAATTTTCAGATTTTTGAAACAGGCATAATCAGGTTGTGCTGCTCTGATTAAATTTAAAATGTAACAATGTGTAATTTCCAACATACTGTTACCATGTTTAAGTCTGTTTAATCTATCAAGATATGTAAATAGCTGAAATGGACAATTCTGTTTCCTACTGACATAAACGGGATACTACATAATGTTACATAATTTATTTTGATTTTGGTTATTTGGGAGTTAATGTGAAACATGAACACCTGGATGGATAGCTCAGTTGGTAAGGTACCTGGGTGGTGCATTGGGAACCTGGGTTCAATTCCCGGGATGAGCATCCAGTGGGTTGTAAGTCAGGAAGGGCATGTGATGTAAAAACTCCTGCCAAATCAAATATGCGAATTGATTTGCAGTGGCGATCCCGGAAGGCAAAAAGCTGAAAGAATTCATCAACATGAAACCTGAACAAGGCTTCCACATTATGGCTTCATTACAGTGCCACCTTGACAACTCTTCAACTGTCCTGCCCAAAAATAATACAGTGTTATGCTTATTTAGATTAATAACAAACCAAATCTAATGCACACTAAGAAATATTTTTTAAAAAGGAAATGCAAATATAGTCTAACAACTTTAACCTTTTGTTTATCATACCTGATCCAGAGCTTTTATTTTGCCCTGTGTATTTTTATTTTCTTATTTATTTTAACCTCTGTCTTCTTTTAGCTGGCATCCATCCAAGCTTTCCTGAAATAATTCAGTTCAAAACAATCAGATATTTGTCAGGAATGACAGCCAAGCGGCTTTTATTGTGCTGACAAGTCAAACCTTGTCTGTGTTTATCAAATGCCTTGCTGTACTTCCTACACCTGACACACACAAGCCAAATTCCATTAGCTGTATTGTGGAAAACAATGCACGTCCTTATACTCACAGCTTACTTAGGTTACAGATAGTGTATAGTAACTGATATATACAATATGCATATGAGTGTATGCATGTGAACAGTTTCAAATCTGTAGTTCTTTTACACCAAACACCAAAGTCCATCCTCATCCTCGACAGTTCCTCTTCTCTGCTCCTGTTATATCTTATGGGATGTTATCCCCTCAAAATGTCTTTACATGCAGATCTTGCAACCGGTACTAGCAGTATATACATCTAAAATATCTTTACATTTTTACTTTTTGCCACAAGTCAGCAAAATTAAATTTCAGAGGATAAAGTGATAAATGAAGTGTTAAGTTAGGCACAATATATTTCCAAAGCCATTCCTCTCTCCTCTTGTCATGAACCGTCTTTCTCCTCCACCATTATCACTGATGAACAGAAGTTTAATTTACTGATGTTGTGACTCCTTCCTGCCCTCTTCCCTCTGTCCCTTTCTTGTATCTTGACCTCCCGACCTGAGCCAAGCAGGCTTTGGGCACACTGCTCTCCTAATCAATAGCCGAAGGCCAAACCTTGAAGCACGGCTGCCATGTTGGATTGCTACCCTGAGGAGAAGCTTGAGGGAGGGAACTATTGTAAAAAAAAAACAAAAAACAGTGGTCAATGAAATGTCAAGCTAATGCTTCACACCCTTTGTGTCTGTAACTGTGATTGATTCTATCTCAAAGCCAAGAAGCAAGGTCTGAAATAAATGCAGCCTCAATGCTGTGGACACTTCAAAAGGTCTTAGATGTTTTAGGTCACCACTCCTTCTGTCTGTGGTTCTCCAAGTATGTGTCGTCTGTTTTTAGTAGTGCAGCAAGGAGTTGGAAAGAGTTTCCCATAGTCTCAGCTCTCAGCTTATCAGCTTGACAATGAAGGCCTATTGTGGGTTGCAGCCATGACGGCTCAGTGCTCCGTTAAAGATGGTGTGTCTGAGCAGCCCCAGGCAGGTCTTCTGAGCTCTGAACTCTCTTCCACCCTCCCCCAAGATGGAAACTGGAGCCATAGCTGTGGTTCCAGCCAAGGATATGTGGGGTGTGTGGAAATTGAAGGGTGTGGGGGGTGACTTACAGATAAAGATCTGTCAGCCTGCTTGTTGTGTCCTACTGCCAGTGGTCACACATGGAGAATGTTTCTTCTTTTTTGGTGGAGTTGCTGCATGTTGTTGAGAACTCACACTATTGACAGTTGCTGTTGTAAGGAACGCTGAAATAAAGATAGTACAGGAACTTCACATTTTCACTTAAAGTCCTCTTTGTTTGAGTCAATCTGGCCAACTTTACACACTCAGAAAACTGTCTTTGATGAAATCCTGGTAAGCCGTTCCCATAAATATCAAAATTATTTTTATTGTCATGAGATCTGAAGTCATGCGGTTATTATGCAATAGATGAGACAGCAGACATTGCTTTATGTCCTCTTTTTGCCTGTGGTTTACAGTCAGATAAAAGATCCAGCTGACTCAATGACTATTTCTAGCAGTGTTACACATTCTGTCACGTAAATTACAGTAACATCACCAGATAAACACTTATTTTGTATTACCTTTTGTAATTTAACCTGTCCTCTCACTGACCCCCTGCTGACAGCCTCCTATCCAGTACAACTTCACCCTCTAGCCACTATAATACTCACCTCTGCTCTCTGACTTGAATCGGCAGTCCTCTACACTGTCATGTCCTCCCCAACTGGATTGGTCTCCCTACTGCATTTACAGAATAGCCCACGAATGCCCAGTGCCCAGTCACAAGAATAATTTGTGTATCTTTAATCCCATATTTTCCATATAAACTTGGGCTGGTTATGGTAATTAGCCAACTTAAATCTTGGTCTGAACTTGAGAAAGTGTTCCTGGAAATGCAGAGGCAGGTGTCTAATCAAAGTATCAGCAGCCAGGATGTTTGTTGGAAAAATAAAATCTTCAACAGTGTAAAATGTGACTCAACTTAATTACAGAAGGCAATATGGCCAAAAAGGTTATCATGATTATAAACATTCTTCCTTTCATATTGATAATTATCCAAATGAATGACAAATCGTCATTGGTCTTATGTTAAAAGGTTGATTCGTGCTTTGAGTGAAAGTTAAAAGAAACTAAACGATTCCCTTCTTTTCAAAGTTATTCTTTGACATGAAACATGCTAAAGCTTGGCAAACACTGGAAATGATGGTTAGCCATTATTCTGGTCAACAATACAATGGACTAGTGGCTGGTATTCAGGGTGAAGCTGCTTTACCAACTCTTAGGGCGTAGGGAAAATAACATTCTAGTGTTGATATAAGTAGCTTATTTATTGTTTAAATGAAACCATAAACAAGTTATAGATTGAACAGGTTTGTGTTCTGTCTGTCAAAAATGTTGAATGCCTCATATTCTGTCTTTAGGAAGATGTGTTGTAGTACCAGGAACTGTAAGCAAACAACTACATGTTAACTCCTGATTACTTTGCTTGACATGTGGGGAAGATTCCTTAAATGGTTCCTGGACCACTTGAAAAGTTGTTTGGCTATTAGTGCTTTTTCCACAGTAGAGCTGGAAACTTACTTTAGCATACAAAGTAGTTATAGTTTAAGCTCCTGTTACCACATTTCCATGTGCTAATTGTTTAAATGATGTCTACATGGGTAAATCCTGTAGACAGACTATAAAGAAACCAGCATGACCGATTGTGGCAGCACTAAAAGTATCTGTAATTGAGTTCTTGGAAATCTTTGTCACATCGTTTCTTTTTTTGGTGGATATTTTAGGTTAGCATTTGTAGGTTAGGTTAGGACGAAATAGAGCATACCGCACACTGAGAGAAATCCCAGCAGACTCCCGACAGCCCACTTTATTATAGTTTAATATGAGTGGCACGAACTGCAAAGCAAAGTTATTTTTTTTAGTTCGGAGTGGAAATGGAAGGAGAGTGATCCTGTCCCTTTGCGCCCCTTTTCTCATAACCCTAAGTAGAGCAAAGCCTGCCTGCCACAAATGGTCTTTAAAAATTAGTGTAGAGGCCACTCTTTTTAAATCTTTCCCTTAATTACAGATTTCAATCTGCTTTTGGAGCAGTTTGACAGAAAATTACTGAAGCGCCATAATAGCTGTGTAATAATTTTGTTTTGAACAGTTAAAAAATGTCACCATCACTGTTGTGTGTGTGTGTATGTCTGCACATTCTTGCTCTGTCCGCTGCTCAGCACAGACACAGACTCTGTGGATATGCCTCATATATCTTACTTTTTAATCAGGGAGTGCGGAGGAAGCTGGCGTCTCCCCTGGGATCCTGTGATTTGTCCTGGTTAATAGCGTGTCAGAGGGGTGTGATGCATGGCAACTGAGCTGGGTGTGTAGCATATGGATGCCTGGACTGTGGGTCCGACTCACACACACCAATGAGTGGCCTCTGTCTCGTGGCTCTGTGGGAGACTGAAAAGAGAAAGCCCCAGTCTTGCTCGCTATAATGTATAGAGACAAAGAGCAGTGAAAGCTGATCTGTCTCTTCTTTTGTTCTTCCTCTCTCTTTGTCCCTCTTTCTGGCCCTCTGAGCAGCCGCCCCCAGGTTGATCATATTCTCTGACCACGATCGACTCAGATCTCATGTAGTAATCTGAAAACACTGGGTGTATCTGCGTAGTGAGTGTTTTCCTGCAGGCAAAAACAGCGTTTAGTTTCACCTGTCAAGTTTGTGTTCACTCAGAAAAGATGACAAAGATATTTTGACGGACTTTGGTTTTAATTTTTTTTTCAGTAGAAGACGTGTCATCTCAGCAGCTAAGAGCCTGCTCTTAGAGTTGGGGCTGGTACTTAGAAAAGTGGGTGAGGATTGGCGGTTAAAGCCTCCCTCAGGGTAGGTCGGAGGAGATAACAGCACGTAACTCTCTGTCACTTCCTCCATATTGGCTTCCACTATAATTATCTGGAAATGAGGTCTTTGTGAAGCATTCTCTCTTATGTATGTGTGTATGTGTTGGAGCAGATGACATTGGCCATTCCTGGCCTCTGGTGCCCTGTGGGATGTGTCGTCAACTTCCTCATTCTCTGCAGCTTGGTTTTCACCATAGATGCCTTGTGAGAAATCCACCCTTGCTTGCTGTGACTGAGAGTATGACAAGTAGTAGTGCTGCCTGTGAATGAGTCACTCAGAGACTTAATGGGAGTATGAGGCGAGAGATTATGACATGAATTGAGTTAAAGTTATGTCATCATATTCCTATGTTTAGGACAGAGAGGAGACAAACAAATTGCAATTCATAACTGAATATCAGCATCCTCTATTTTCTTAAGTGCACTCAGTGCAATTATTCTGTCAGTGTCCACTCTTCTTGATGGGGATGAGGATCTTGATGGCTAAGATTTAGGAAGAAGAATGTTGCACTTTGCCTTACGGATTCTGTTGCATCAGGTTGAGAAAAAAATGTAAAATCCCCTGGTGCTTGCCTTAAATTCCCCTCTTTCATGTCAAGTTTCCTGTGTGCTATCAGTTTGGTTAGTTGCAGCTTAAGGAACATTGTACTCAAGTTAGTTTTCAGTTCAAATCTGGGAATGCTTGAAAGTTGGATGATAATGAAATCATAATAACTCCAGTGCAAGACGGTCCCTCCTTCCTTAGTTGTGGCGATTCGCTCCCTTAAACACCCATTAAATATGTATGTGTGCATATTTTGTTGGAACTACAAAGTGTATCATATCAGCATAATTATATCTCTTTGATTCTAGATTATGCTTTTGCTTTGAAGTGTGGCTCTTGGCAAAATTTCAGTGGTATTTTCCTGTGGCTACATAAAATGGCCCTCCACAAATGTCAATGTTGGTGGGAATCAAAAATAAAAAATAGTTTGGATCGTTGGTTTTCATAAAATGTCAACATCTGCTCATGTTATTTAAGTTGCTTCTAGGGAAAAAACCAAAGCATTTTTTTCTGCCAAACAACACTGCATATCCTTGCAATTTATGCTTATCAATCGATAATGTGATCATTTAAATGTGAACCACCAGAGGCCTTTCCACTTTATATGTGAAATGTAAAATCTTTTTTCAGCTTAAACTGCAGCCCCTAGGCAAGGTCCCATTCCCATTATTATCCCCCACCTGCCCTTAATTCTCTCAGTCTTCAATCCCAGCTTTAGCTCACCCATCCCTGCACCCCATTATTCTAACCTCCAACCTGTCCCTCACAGCTGCAACCCCTCTGCCCTCAATCCTCAGGCTGCATTCAGTATCCCTAAGGGCTGACACAGGCTAAGAGTGGATATCATGTTGTCCTATTCGTGCGCTTCTTTTCAGAAACGAGGGCTGATGTGTCAAGGCCGCAGGCCATTATAAATATGAGTTATATTTTCTTCTTTTGGCCCAGATCAGCTGCTCTGGTTCGTTAGCAGCTTGTTGGGTCTAGATGGTTTTCAGGATGTATTTAGTCAAAATCACATGTACAGTAACATTAAGGTGGTACGATAAAAGCTACTGCTTAAATAAAACATGGTTACATTTTAGAAACATACAAGCTAAATATCATGGTTGTGATGCCTATAAAGTTTTCACTTGTATGAGGAAGGCATCTCAGGAAATATTATTTATGGAACATAATTTGTATTATAGGCAATAATGCTTGTGGTATAAAATCAAGCTATCACTTGCCTGGTCCAACATTTATGACATTTCGAAATTACACTGGAACTGAAATATCCTAATCAGTGTGATAAACAGTTCTGTAGGTCAAACGTTGGCTCCAACTCTACCATTCACCTCACAGGACACCAGCTGTCCAGATACAGCACGTGTCTGTTCTGCTTTTGCTCTGCTCCCCACGTCCCACCAAGGTGAATCTGTGTGAAGATGATCTTAGCTTGCAGTGATGGTATTTTCAAGCAGCATGATGGCTCACAAACCTGAATAGACAGATGAAGCTATAATAATTGCCTTACAAGAGATTTCATACGTGTGATTTTTAAGAGGAGCTTCAATCAGATGTTAGGCATCCTTTCATTTTGAGTGTAAATGAAATTATTACATAAAATTAAATTAAACATCCAGTGTCTGTACACACGTCTGTGTCAACCTCAGTGAGGGTTAATGAAGAGAAACTCATCACTTACTCTTCTCGGAGATCAGACGGTTCACTCTGCAGTGTATGGTTTACAAGGGGTGGAAAGTGTCTATTAGTGGATTATTTCGACCCTCATAAATGAGCACCTTGTGTGAAAAGATGAACTGTTTTTCCAGAGGACTGTTTGGGGGAAGTTTCTGCCTTTTTGTACAATGATCCCAGCTCATCGGCAACTCAAAACTACTTTAAAACGGAATGGTGGACACTTCTTGGCTGCTTAACCTTTTCTCTCTTTGCCCAGCTGCTAGCTGAGCGTGGTTTTCTCTTTGTGAAGTGTAGTGTAATGTTTTAGCTAGCCACCTATATACACCTTTGAAAGCTTAACAATATATTGAATTCTGGCTGCTTTCCACTCTATAATTTCATTTTCGGAGGACATTTTTCTGCTATTTGTCTACCCAGTTAGGCACTGCAATAAAGTTGCAAATAGTTTTTCCACCATTGATGGACTCATCCCCATGACTTCTAAATCGCACAAAATTCTGATTGTTTATTATTACAGAAAGACCGAGAGACAGCACTGCTCCATAGACAGTAGCAGTGTAACACTAAACAAACACTAATTTGTCCTGTTACAGTCACAAAGCTAGCAGACAAGGGCACTGTGTGGTGCTTGGAGCTTAATTTAAAGGCATACCCTCTTAATCAATACTGCCTGTGTGTACACACAGTGGGGTTTGTAAAAGTATTTTTAGAGAAGCCTGAATTGGCATGTGTGTCAGTATGGAGTGAGTGCTGAGTGTGCACGATAATACAAACTTTCAGTTGTGATTTGTTTCAGCCAGCTGCTCCTTTGCAGATAAGGGATGCTATCCATCATTTTTGACCTTGTAAATACCCTTATTCTGTAAAACTTGCCCCATAAACCTTTGAATAGGACTGTGGAGTTGATTGCAAGTATAAAAGACTTCACATGGTCCATGTTTATGCTGTCTGTCTCCAAAAGCTCTTTGTTAGCACTAAAGTCAAATTAGAAAAAAAATAGAGGAAAAGAAGTTTGAAATAAAGTGACATGGAAGTTTTTGGGGAAAGTGACTCCATTGTTTGAAATATGCTAAGTTTTCCCCCAGTGAGGGTTCATGTCCAACTGTTCTGTATAATGTGTCTGCCTTGTCAGTGTAACAAATTGTAAGGGAAACAAAACTAGATTATAGTCTAGGTGATCAGGATTTCTTTGCCGTTGATCAGTAATGGTCTATTGAGTTGTTTTGATTGAAATAAATATGGGTATAAGTCACTGCCTGGCAGATACATTTCTGCTACTTGAATAGTCCCCAGCCCCTGTGTTCGGTTTCAACTTCCAACCAACCGCACAAGGTTTCTCTCCTCTGTGTTTGTCTTACTTCCAGCAGCTTGCAGCAAAAGTTGCAGCCTTTAGAATTACAGACCCAGTCTTGAATAGTTCCTCCTCTGTCCCTCCAGCTACTCTGCTGGTTGAACTCTATCAAAGGCCCAGAAACCACACATCCTGTGAGGTGCTATTTTTTGTGGTGGGGCCAGGGGAGGGGCCCTGTGAGGGGTGGTCAGTAACGAGAAGGAAAACACATAACCAGAGGAAGATGTTTTTCTTATTGCTGTTTAGTGGATACAGTGCAAATCACACAGACATGGCTGATGTTTCCCATGTGGGGTTTCACTGTGAAATTAGGGTTTTTGTGCACCCCATTGATGTCCGGCCCCATGCACTCTGGTGTGCAGTTTGAGGTTAGCCGTCGTCCCTCTTTTATTCTTTTCTGGCACACACATGCTAGCTGGCCGTTTGCTTTGCTGATGGTGTGATCCATCACTGACCCAAGCGAAAAAATAAACGAGGTGGACTCAAACAACATATTGTAAGAAATAAATCTCCTGTCTACCTACTGTAGAAAAATACTAAAGTATGCTTTGTATATGACAGTGATTTCCAAGGTGACCAAATGATGTATGCCAATGCCTTTTGTCATATGTTTCACAGATGCAACGAAATGGTAATTTACAAATATCGATTTTGGATTACATTGGCACAAATTAGGTGTTTCCCTTATGATGTTTCAAATTAATTTGAGGAATCAAATCCTAATTATTAAACATGAACACATTTGTGTTGTTACTGTATGGATTTTCCTCCTTGACACTGTGAAGACAGACAGATTGTGATCTATGTCAAACATACTATTTTACAGATGAAGCAAATATTGCAAAGTGAAAAAGGCAGGTGGCATCTGCATTATGAACGTTGATTAAAGTGGAAAACTCCTGGAGTATACTTGCTCCACATTTGATGTCATGTGGTGTTTATGTTTTTGGTAGTGTTCTTAGGGAGGGTTGGAACCCGCTGCTTCATTAACATATTTTTGAAGTTCGCAGCTTCCCTTCATCTGCTGATCTGCTCCTGGAGTCATGCAGAGATGAATTAAGCTAATCACCATCCATCTTTGTTTTTTGTTTTTTTGGTTTTTTTTTACTGGTATTTGTCTTACTCCATTTCCTGTGGAAATATGATGAATTAATTTAAAACACTTAACAGATTCTTTGTGATTCACAAAAATTACACCAATGACCTCAACCTTTCCAAATAGCCTGAAGGTGCACAAGGGCAGTTTGTTTCTGCATAAAGTATGGTGTGTAATATAGGGGTCTAGGTGGTTTAGCAGAGACTTCTGTGAGACTAGCGCTAGCCTCTAAGCTCCAGAACGCGCAGAGTATCCCAAAGCTGCCTTGTCTTGCATTGAACTTATTTTTTTCTAACATTTAATTGTTCTGCATGAGACCCAGACAAACTCTCAAACTTATATCTGCATTGAGCTGCATTGCTTTGTGTAATACATTAGATTAGATTAGATACACCTTTATTATGATTTACTTACACTCTGCTACTGTGAAAAGAAACTAAGGCAAATCCTGAGGTAGCAAAAATTGCATCAGTAAATGAAGAAACCTCTCATCACATGTGACTTGAATGTCTGCATATGCTCCTCTTCTTTTTTAGTTGTAAGCTGACTGGGTGGTCTAGCTTAGTCAGTGACACCTCAGCTTTAGCTGTGTACACTCATCTCACTACCCCCCCGTCCCCAATATTTTCCTCTGACCCAACGGTGCCACAGTGTCCCGTCTGCGGGAACATGTTGTCATCTCAAACTGGCAGCGGCTCCTGTTGGCTCTGGGCCATGAATCCTGGTCCCTTCCAACTCTGGTGTCTCCACATCACTTGTGTGAGTAGACGGACAAAACAGACATGCTTTTAAAATAGAGGTGTGCAGTTGGGAAGAGAGGCAGATGTACAAACAGATTGGGAGGACTGATAGCTGTAAAGAGAGACAGACATATGGTGGAGCTTCTCGATAGAGGAAAAACACTGAGATGGATAATAGAGGAACGTAAGCACAACAGCATGGAGACAAACACTAATATAAGGGGTTAATGGGAAAGAGTAATTAGCCACTAAAATCTAGTTGAACATTTTATATGCAGAATAATATGGGGCTCTGCAGGTCATCAACAACAATCTCAATTTGAAGCAATAAAATGTATACAATATTGTTTATCAAAACCTGTTTAAAATAACAATTATGAAGTAGAAAAACATTGGGAGAGCGTAGACCTCCACCAAGGCAACACGTCTTTTCAGCAATAACATGTAATACCCTTGAAATGGGTATTATATGTTAATGAGTTACATAGCAAAAACATTAACATCTGGGCCAGCTGAGAGGCTATTCAACAGAAAATGCCATAAAAGAATTAGACAGACAATCCCTGGTGATTACATAACCTCATTGGCAGGGGTAATTAGGGCTCAGCAATCTGACAAAGAGATCATTTGACCATTTTTGAGGAAAACCATTATCTATAATCCAAATAAAAATTTTTCTTCTCTTTTAAAATACATAAGTCGCTGTGCCCCCCAACTCTGGAACTCACTACCACAAACCCTCCGTGACATTGACTCCATCTCTACCTTCAAAACCCACATAAAAACACATAAAAGATTTTTTATTGCTGTTATTATTTATTGTTTTATCTTGCAGGTGACCTTGAGAGTCTTGAAAGGCGCCGTGAAATTAAATGTATTATTATTATTATTATTAAAAGTTGGTACCAAATCAGATTTTCACTTCATGTCACTGGTTTCTCAAGTATTAGGCTGTGTGTGATGGATTTTTGTTATTTTGTGTTTCTAAACTTTGCATTTTAGCATAAAATTAGATCCAAATTATTCATTTTATTTTGACAATATCAGAATGAAGTTAACATGTCCATAATTACTGTACAGTGTTGCTGGTAATTACGACTACACTGTTCCCTATCACAATTTTGTAATCAATGACATATTCAGATGAGTGCAACCCTTGTATGTTTCTGTAAATGGGACTCACTGCACATCAGATTTCAAGTAGGACCTACAGGTTCATGGATTTATGGTCATTCTCATATGAACAGTACGAGAACAGTACATTATGCACAGTCTTCAAGTCACTATTTTAGTGCAGAACAATGGAATGCTCAAGCATCGCTATAAAGATCACCCACCCTTAAGTTGAGTCTCAATGCACCTTTTGCAAAGAAATTTTTAAACTAGAAGTATGTGCTATAAATGCAACAGAATCGCATGGAATGTCAGAAAAATATTCAAACTACCACCAACTGGTCTTATTATTACATTCATACACAAACCCTGGCCATATGCAGTATTTAAAAAGTAAAATTGAAAAAGTTACTCGTTATTCAATGAATTGTTTCACACAATAAGTGGAAGACTGATATGTCACTCCCTCTGGTATTTGCTGTAATTTGTAAGACTAAACAATATTCATGAAAGTAATTATCGACATTGTTTTTTGCCTTTACCTTTACTGCTAAATAGAAGCATCCGGAAGCTGACTATCGAACAGGCTCACAGAAATAAACAGTGACATTAGGGAGTAGAGGTTAGGGGATACATGGGGGAGTCAGAAACTGGGGTGGGGGTGGGGGGGGGTGAACTTGTAGGTGGTGGAGCTGTCAAAACGATTCATCTCCCACCACTGGAAATGTTTCAGCAGGCTGCTGTGCATACCTGAAGTGTACTGGCCCCAACACAGGTGCAGGCCTACCTCCTCTACCTGTTTGTGTTGGGCCAAAGCAGGTACCTTGGTGAGGGGCAGCGTTGTATGACTTTTCATTTAGATGACATCCCCCCCCCCCAAGTTTCTGACTCCCCCATGTATCTCCTAACCTCTACTCCCTAATGTTCCCCATGGGAACAAATACAGTATATCTACAGTCTCTTGAAAGCAACCACTCTTTCAAACACTCATCACCGCAGGCCACATAACTACCCTGCCATTCTTTCGGTACATCTTTCAGAGTTTGTATTATTCAAACCCTTGCTGGCATATGCCTGTTTACTGTGAGAGGAAGTAAACTTTCCTACAGATGAAAGCATGTGCACCTCCAGTTCCAGATGCTTGTCGTGCAACAGCGTATTTGAAGTTATTTATCACTTCAGTTTGCCAACCACAGAATTTTCATAGCATTGTTACCCCAAACAAACATCCCAACTGTAAGAACTGTAGGCTTGCCCAGTCATGTCTTTTTGCCTGAGGATGCCTTTGTGAAAATAAGAGGTAGGCTGTCTTGACATTTGAGCTTCAGCCCTTTATCTCTCCCATCACTAATATCTCCAAACAAAAGCACAAAGACAGACCAGATGCAAGGCAAGGTGTCATTTTTCATTTCGAAAAATGAGGGGGGTTGGGGGAGGGTGTGTGGATGAGTTGATACTTACTGCATGCATACCCACTGAGGTTTCTTATACTGCATTGTTAAAACACATTATCTCTCATTGTTTTTCTCTTTCATTTATTCACTCATAAGAATCCGCACCAGCCCCTTTTGGGAAGCAGACAGTGCATGAGGGTACAGTCTAATAAAGAATAAGTAAAGCGGGTAAAGTCTAGCCAAGAAACGGAAACAGATCATTGTATTTCTCAGATGTCGATCCACACAGATGCAATCACTTCCCATCCTTAGTTATGTCCACATTCCTGTTCCCCTCAGCATGAAGCGTTAAAGAGCGAAAGTGGAGTCATCATTTCATCCTTCATTTTATCCAAACGGATTTTTTTGAGTAGTAAATTCTCAATACCACTAAGCTTGAAAAATGTATGTAAAGTTTGTAGTAAAGTTTTAGTTTATTGTAAATGTAAGTTTATCATTAGTAAGTGATAGCAGCTGTGGCCAGTTTGAATTCACTGCAGTTAGAAAGAATTCCATTGGTGACCCACAGGTGCAGCCAGAACATGAGTATAGAAACTTGTCAAACAGATTTTGCTATACAGTCACTTATTGCCTTTGCCTTCCATGCACTGGAAGCTCCAAAAGATTTTTTTTTATTTCAGAGTGGTAGAATATTATATAAGTTACATATTTTGTAATTTGTGAGATACTTTATATCTCACAGAAAACTGAGCATTTGGAACAGACTATAGGACTAATTTGATGTTATATACACTTAGACACACCATGGGAATCCATTGTTACTGGTGTAAATCCAAGTGGATTACAGCTGCTGTCATGCAGGCAAGCAACAGACTTTTTTGAGTCAAGCGTGAAGTATATATTGATCTTTTACGCTCAAAGGAGCTTTGTTTTGAGCATTAACACACAGATGCATACTACTGCAATCACAGTCACAAGCAAGCTCTTACATTTAAGCAGAAGCAAATGCGCTGGACATATCCTTTATTGCAAATCTAAGCCAGACTGTTCTGACAGATGAACACACCAGACTGGTGTCCAGATCAAACAGAACATGACCATGATGTTGACCAGCAGCTAAACAAACAGCCCTGCCTCAGCTCCATGATTACTTCTCCCAACATTGAGCTCCTCACTCTTTTATTTAGTTTGGATCAAAATAATTGTCCTACAGGCCACTGTTATGTCATGGATGATTGATCTTTCTGCTGCTTGCTGTAGTGATCTTGTCTGTAGGGGTCTTGGCGTAGCAACAATGTCTTCTTGGTTAATGTGCCATTTGGTGTAGCTGACACTAATTGGGTTTATTACATTTGAGTTATAGAACTCAGACATTTCAGTGAGACTGACGCAGATTTAAGTGTTTATGTTACTCAGAAATTTTTGGCAACATCCGTTTTTTTTTAACTGCTTGTGTGCATTGTGTGAGCCTCTGTGTCTGAGTTGTTTCTGAATCAGACTATAAAAACCCATGTACAGGAAGGAACCTCAGCTCTTTGGGTCATCCACTCACAATACTCCAGGGTCCAAGAGAAGAAAACACAATGTCTTTTTTTTTTCCCTTCTTAATCACGTTTGCACCTCCATCTGTAAGACCCATTTAGCTGCCTGGGAGAAGGAGGAGGTTACTCATTTAGATAAATCACTATTTCTATAAGCCAGTAGCATTTTATAGTCTTTTTCCCAACTTTTGCTGATACTATGACAAACAAGGAAACTACGGCAGCAGATGAACAGCTACAAAACGTCCCTCTTGTTCATCACTTCACATGAGTAGCACCATACTCCTGTTGGATCATGAAATATCCCAAAGGAAGTTGGTTGAGCTCATAGTTTTTGAAAGAAGCCGAGGATTATGGGCCAGACTCTTTTCCATTCTGATTCAAAAGTCTCTGGATCACAGTAGCCTACAGTCCTTGCACTGGAACTCTCTCTGTGGTTTTGGAAGCTGCTAACATGTCAGTCAGATGTTGTAATGGGGCCCACATCACCAGCTCTGTAATATTTTGAGATAAAATGCTTTACTAAAGCTGGCAGTGGGCTGTGTGTAGCTTGGCTGTGCTTTATGTGATCGGAAAGAATCTGTGTAGCTTGTACAACTGCAGTCTTTCTTGACCAAGTAGTAACTGTGTCTATGATGGTTTTATTTTCAATCAAATAGGATGTGTCCCCTCGTTAGTTTGTATCATTTGTATGCATCTTCGCAGAAAAGCATAAGTGGGTATTATAGACATAAGTGAATACTCTATCAGGGGATCTTTTTGTCAGTCGAGTCACCCTGCTAGTGATGTAATCTTATATGACAACCACAAAGGAATCAGTGATACATTCCAGCACTAATGCCCAGATGTAAGGGGGGGGTGATAGGGTTCAACCATGTCAGACATACCAAGCACATGATGAGTTCCTTACTGTTCTCACCAACATAATGAAGTCATTACAGAACTTCTTCTCCATGTGACTGCTATAGCTTTAGTCCCTGCATAATGTTTTTTTTTTTACAAATGTGTGTGTATGTGTGAGAGAGAGAGAGACTATGGGTCACAACTTCATCAGCCTTAATGACTCATAATGTCAAATGAATAAACATCTTTCTGGGAAACCCTGGGATACTTTAGCAGATATGATGCAGATACTGGTCAGCTCCTACTTGATATACTTGTTTTCAGTTTATGCTATAATTATATCTGCCATTCACGGTTTCTCATTCTAGAATGATTACAAAGAAAGTGATGGTTTTCTCAGGAAAATTGCCTCTATTGTTGACAAAAGTTCATTGCTACCTGGTTGAACAGGACTGGTGTAAGTCAGTCACTCTGTAGGTCTGACGTTGATATTCATCCGATTTTCCTTAATGCTGTGGGGACATAAGGACAGGTAGATGACCATGATGCTTACAGTGAGTCGAAGAGTGTGTTTTTCCATCAGATTTTTTTCTAAAGAGTATGTTTTTTCATTTAAACTGCACATGTATTGCTAACTTCTTTGGTACATGTGCTTGTCATGTGTTGACACAGGCTTCAATTCAACCCTATATCTCCCCTCCTGATCTACTATCACTTTTGGAAGTTTCTTCTCTGTAATGCCTAATTTGAGCCTGGCTTTGTCATATAGTTTACTCTGGGTGTTTAGAGCCAAGCTACTGTGCTATATTGGCACATGACTATATTACCAAGGGCCAAGGCATTTGTTCCTGGCAGGGAGGCCATCAGTTGATTGTTTAAAGATTGGAAGAGAAAACAGATGAAGGTAAAGTTTATCACAAAAAGTCAACATAAAAAAAATCACGATTTGCAATAGGAACATTTTTTATTAATATATAATTGGTTGGATGAACTACTAATTTGTGTAACTTTTTCCAGATGTTATATTTTTGTATCAGAAGCAAGAACATGACGGGCAGACCCCCCTGTAATTAGGCATAGCAATAAAGCCATGTTGGATTATCAGAATACTCCAAAAATGTCAGAGGATGATGTACTGTAGATATTCAGCTCTTTCTGGCATGTGATCCTTCTCCAGCTGTAATTGAAAACTTGTGCTGTGTTAAAAACTGAATGGCTGTTTCATAATTACCTTTGATGGTATTTATCCTGTCTTGTATCCAACCTCCAAAAGAGGCACAAGCAACTCCCCAAGTCCCAAACCCTATATCTGAAGCAGATGGTGGGGCCGGGCACCCTCCTGTATCAGCCCTCCCCTGGCCACAGCTGCTATTTCAGGTGCTGCTGATGAGCCGCTCTGCATGTGGAAATACAGCCCTGGGACTGATGTGGTACAATATGTCCCAGATTGCTGCCGGTAGAGACTGTAATCAACTAGGAGAAACTGTAGAAAGTCTCTGAAAGTTTGTAGTTTTTACGGGTGTCATAGATGACTACATCACTGCAGTCAGCTTAAGTAATAGCTTTTTTTTTGACAGACTGATTTACAGCAAGGTTAATTGGGAGCAACGTTAGTGATCATGGGAAAGAAGGAACTTATGTATCTGGCTGTCTGACAGCGGGCTAGCTGTTTTTACTGAAGCCCTGTTTCTCTGTCGTGAGGTCAACAGTGTGGGTCAGTAACCATTCTGCTTACAAAGCGCTTTCTTTGACAATAGAACAGGCCTATCAGGCAAATCAGAAGCCATTCTGAATTGCAACTTAGGACATATTTGTTGCCATGAATGGGGTTATGTGAAGTATGTGATGCGGCCTTCAAACGAGCAATTGGATAACATCCAGTGTAGAAACAAAAGGGCCTTGGTCCAACCTGGTCACCACAAAGACCAAACAGTGCTCTCTCATTGTCTATATCGTTCTGGCGCACATTGACTGGGTGTCCATCAGTCAGCTGGATTTGTTGTTGACAGCTTTATAAGTCTTTTTAATTCAGCCAGCTACTGTGCACTAATATCAATATATGCCTAATAATTGTTCTAAAAAGTCTGTGCTACATTTGTCCGATGTACCGCAGTAGTGTAATTTGTCCATGCAAAACACAGGTGCTTTCAGCTTGTCTCACCTTCCCACTTTAAAAGAGATCACACAGGGTTTTGATGTTCTCTTCACACACACTCCCCCCATATTCATATCCCCCAGCTCAGAGGCCCATCAATGTTTACCATACAGATGACCTCAGAATGACAGGAATGCACCGTGTAATAGTAGAGGACCACTTGATATGACTGTAAGGTGGAACAGTCTAGAGAAAGAAATGCCAACAGTGCTTTATTTAAAAAGAAAATGAAATATTAATAATTCATCATTTGTCTGAAGTTGTGTTAGTTGTGTGAGAAACAAGGTGGCTTAATGTTGCCTGCAGCAGGGAATTCAAGGTCATAATTGAAGGCAGACAAACATATGGTTAACGTCACATGACAAAAAAGCAGGAGATCTGGGACATTTCTTAGTCTTCACGTCTCTTCCTCAGCTAACTACAAAAGTATAATAAAAGTCAAACTCTGTGTTCAGTTACAAACAGTTATTTTTTGTCATTATGCTGTACAGTAAATCTAAGTATAACGCTAAAACTGTCCAATATACTGTACTGTGCAAAAGCGTTTGGGAACATTTAGGTTTGTACTAACAAAAACTTATGTGGGGAATACGCACAGTATTGAAACACACAAAAACAGCTTCTGCGGGTAGAATCAATATTTAGAGTGACCTTCATTTGGAATCAGTAAATCTTCAACTCTCTTGGCTTGACTGTTTAGATGTTTTCTTAAATCTTCTTGTGTTATAGTGCACACTTTCAGAATTCCCCAGAGGCTTTTGTGGTCTTTATTCTTTGATCTGTCTAGATCGGGGTCGGCAACCCAAAATGTTCAAAGAGCCATTTTTGGTCCAAAAAACAAAAAACAAAATCTCTCTGGAGCTGCAAAAAAATTTAAATCCTTATATAAGCCTTATGTGAAGGGAACACGGGCTATAAGTGTAAATGAACTATATTAGCATACTATCAAAATGACTAAGTGTGCTACAAATACATAATGAGCATTCATGATTAAATGTTTATTTTCCTTGCAGCGTGAAATGAATGAATGAATCGAACCAGCATCTACCGTGTGACAGGCGGGGTACCTACCACTACACTAACGAGGAGATTGCTACTATTACAGTGCTTTTCCATCTTTGCTGCTTTAAGTTGATCTTTCATTACAATTTTAATGTATTATATTTTGTTGGTAAAATTATACAAATACAAATAAATCAGATTTTTTGTGCCATTTTTGAGGGAAAAAACACAGTCCTTGAACCTCAATAACAATACGATCAGAGTTCCATACCTGCATAACAGTGCTGTCTGTCCGATATGGATCATATCACAGACTCATCACAGACAGGTGAGTTAATGGAGCTGAATTAATGTCTGTGATTTGCTGATTGGTGATGTTTCCATTTGTGGAGAGATGCATGTCTTTCATTTTCTGTATTACCTCGGTTTTGTTTCTGAAATCTGAAGATAGGTGCTGTGATATTTTCGTGAAACAGTCTTGTTACTGTTGGCATATTTGCATTTATCATTTCTGCTCATTTTGACTTTATTTCTGCATTGGGGTGCAACAAAATCAGTAGTGGAGTTTGGAGATGCACTCCACTTCTTAAAACTATCCGCAAGTCCTGTAATCGCACTTTTTCTGGATGCCTTCTCTGGAAATGTCTTTATCAATGTCTCTTTTTGTTATTTGACAACTTCTTCCTTGAATCCTCGGTTCTCATCAGCTATCTTTGGCTTTCTCCCTTTGCGATCCATGGTCCATGACACACTGGTTTGCTTACAACAGACACACACACCATGTGCTTGACACGTGTCGCAGGCTACGATGCAACTCTTCGTTGACGAAAATGTAAAAAATGTTATATTTATTCCAAACATTTTTACAGCATTGGAAAATGTTAAGAATGTTTGTGTCATCTTTGTCTTCCTACAGAAACCATATTAAAACAAAAAATATATCCCCCCCACCATCTTTTTCCATTTTCATATATTTTTGAAAATGCTCCAGGGAGCCACAAGGAGGGGATGAAAGAGCCACATGTGGCCCCCGGAGCCACAGGTTGCCGACCCCGGTCTAGATGATCCCATATGCACTGCATCCATGAAATGCATGACTGATACTGGTGTGGAAATGCACGACCACACCAGTACCAGTTTTTCTGGTAACACACGAACAACAGGAATGTATAGTAAATATGTTAAAAGTATAAATAACAAAAATGCATTTCAGAAAAAATGGAAGATGGAGGCTGACAGGAATGCTTTCGTACACAGAATAGCATATTCAGATATGGAGGGAAAAAAATCCAGATTAGTGTAGAGGAAACACCAAGCAGGAAAATAAAAATGCATTTTCAACTATATGTGACGGACTGGAGATGCATCTTTGCTTAAGCTCTGTTGTCACCGCAATTTTTTAGTGTTTCTAAAGCTGCCTGTACTCTTGGGAAGTAGAAAACCTGTAATTGTCTCTGACAGGTGGATGCCTTATAGCATTAATTCCTCCATACGTCAAGTTGGTACAGCATCAGTGGCCACTGTTTGATTTGGAGAATGAATGATTTAATGAGTTTCTGTGTGCAGCCATGAATGTAATTGTGTTAAATGATCCAGTGCACTCCTTTGTGTCAATGCCATCATAGCTTTGTTTTAATCCTCCCTTGTGTCTTGTCTGTCTCGAGCTAAGTAGTTTACAGGTGGTCCCCGGGTTACGGCGTACTCGACTTACGTCATTTCGACTTTACGTTGCTCGAGTCTACTTTACGGCGCACGGGTCGTACTTTACAGCGCCCGAGTCTCGTCCGCCAATTTGCATCCAGCCCCATACTGTTGCTATGTAGCATACTGCGTCTGTGTTTGTGCTCCGTAATTATCGGTATAGTCTGCTTTGTCATCTTCCTTTTTCACACCATGGCCCCAAAAGAGAAAGCAAGATCTCCCAGGGAGCTGGTCCAGCCAAGAGGAAAGCCATTACGATGGAAACGAAGCTGGACATCATATAAAGGTCGGAGAAAGGAAAGACACGACAAACATTGGTAAAGCCTTAGGCTTCAGTCGGACGACCGCATCGACCATTATTAAGGACATAGGCCATATTTTAGACCAGTGAAGGATTCAGCCCCTATGAATTCTACAGTGATCACCAGTGTATGGTGCTACGGTGAGATCTGGGAGGAAAAGAGGAAGGTTTCCTTCCAGACAGACATCTCCAAGTACTAAACCAAAGTAGAACCCATACCTTCAACGTCTACAGAATATCCTGCACCCTGCTCTCATTCCGTTCCTACCTCATTGCCGAGGTAGGAACGGAACTCGGACATAACCCGAGGACCACCTGTATATACTTCTGAGAGCCAGATGGAAGTTGTTGCTCTGAGAGAAAGCAAATAATAATCAACAGTTTCTAATCGACGCAACGTATATTGTCAGTTAATCAAGATTGCAGACAGATTTAATGCTGTTTAATGGCAAAGAGCCTATTTTATTTAATTTGATTGCTTCATTAATGGCCCGTGCATCAATGCAATGCCAGTGCATATGCACAAATGCAGCTCTGCTCGCCTTTTTCACTGGAAGGGTTTTAATTCAGTCAGTGGTTGGTTAGCCATTAAGTAGCTAGACAAACTGAACTATTGATGGTCTCTTACAAAGGCTGTCAAGGATCTTCAGACATTTGTCGCTGCTTAATTTGATTACAAATACATCACCGTTTTCCTATTAATGAGAGCTTTTGTTATGCAGCAGGCACATTATTAGTGGTGGGCGATTCATGAACAAATGGTTTGAGTGAATCAATTCATTTAAGTGAATGAGTTTAATCAATTCAGTAGCACTTTGCTAATATTTAGTTTATCATCACATAAACCAGTCAGACTCACTCATTAAGTCAGAGGCAGAAGTGCTGCATGAGGCACCGTGCAACAGGTAGTCCTCGCGTCAAGATGTTTGACTACTTGCCAGCGCCAGATTGACTGAGCCAAGGTAATTTAACTGCTGAATGGAAGAGTGGCTAAGTAGAGTTGATTCAGTGAATTGATTTTGAATCATTCAAGGAATCATTCAATCATTGATTACTTGCTGAATCATTCACAAATTGATGATTAAATGAATCTCTTAGCGAATCACTGAGTCTATTGAACCACTTAAGAAGACAGAACAGACATCTTAATAGATCACAGGTGTCAAACTTACGGCCCGGCCCACCAGAGGGTCCATTCTGGCCCTTGGGATAAATTTGTCTAAAATTTGCTAAAACTATACTGAAGATATGAACAATAATATTAGTTCAAGTTCCACATTCAGACCAATTCAATCTCAACTGGGTCAGGCCTGTAAAATTCATACCATATTAACCTATAAATCTTCACAACTTCAAATGTTATCATCTATTTATATTAAAACAATGTATAATTTAGCCCAAAAAAAAATTGAATCACTTGAACAAACATGAACAACCTGTAATGACTGAAGAGAAGTTGAGTACAATAATAACAATACATAATAATTCCACCTCTTACTAAATGGTATCTGTCAGTAAACTGAAGCGTAATATTGTTAATATTACACTTATCTTTTCAGTTTGTTCATGTTTATTCACTTTACTTTAAAGGATAGCTTTGAGATGTAAACATTTTTGTAATGCAACTGTACTTTTTTCACTCTAAAACATTAACAATGTTTCTACAAACAATTTATATATAGTTTCTAGAAACAATATTATATTATTATTTTACTGCTTTGGCCCACTACAGATCAAATGTACCTGAATGTGGCCCCTGAACTGACATGAGTTTGACACCCCTGTATTAGATCACGAACAAACAAGGCAGTGCAGCAATATGAGTGAACTAATTTTCTAATGTTTGAAATGTTAAAGTTTAATTGCAAGAAGTACACTTAATAGAATTCATTTAAATATACAGAGTACAAAGTTGTTTCAAACTACATAAAGTAAGTAGATCGTAAGATACAAAGAAAGTCAAATGGTGTAGTTGTCAACTACACCACTTGACTTTCTACAACTACTAGTTGATTAAGCATATGCTTGGCAATTTGGCTCTGCCAGTACGTGAGTAACACCTTATAGATTTTCCAAAGGATTGGTAAATCAATGGAATCAACAGATGTATCAGATGAATGAATCCAGCAAATTACAAACCATTCTTAATCAGAAATTTTAATAGAAGTTTGTAAATGTACAAATTGAAAATGTCACAAGTAAAGAAACAAAAATCTATGTGTTTTATGTTGGCTGATTATAGTGATTCAGACATCTGGGATCAAACTGGAAACTTTAGATTCACAAATAATTACTGAATAGTATTTACAAAACAATTATTGTTCAATCTCTTTGACGTTGGTCTTTTTGCAGACTAGGAGTGCATTCAACACTGTGTATCTATGATCCTATATTGCACTAAATTGTTTTAAATATCCCCTGTGCATGAAGTATGTTTTTCATTATGCATTTGTATGTTTATGCACTAAATGCAAGCGGACAAATTATATGTATTAAAGTCTAACCTGCAAATGGGATCAATCTCATGGGAAAATCACATTGCTGGTAATATTTGGCATCTTGTCACCACCGCAGTTATGTTCATGCAGCCACATCTTGCATGTTGTACTGATAATTTGTGGAGGCATGTTGCAGCCTTAGTGTTCTCTGCTGTTAAGATGAGGGATATTTCTCTGCCCTTCTCCGCCGGTGTCCATGTGACTCTAAATCACCTCATTAATCTGTTTCCTCTGCTGAAAATGTCTGGCCCAGGCTACCTTCCATTAGGAGAAATCCATTATACATAGCCCTGGCCAGACAGGACGCACAGAGGAAACAATTTGTGTGTGTGTGTGTGTGTGTGTGTGTGTGTGTGTGTGTGTGGTTGTGTGCATGCATGTGTATTTTAGATCTTGTTTGTCTTGTGGGTGATGTTTATGCAAATGAGGGGAACCTTGCCAGTCATTCCTCAGAAGAACATCCCAGGGCAAATTACCTGCACATATAGCTTGTTTAAGTGGGGCATGCTGTCACCCCTGTGCTTTCTAAAATGGCTTGTGGTTTTAGTCACAGGCCAGATGATTAGGGTGTTTTCGTCCGTGTGTGTGTGTGTGTATGTGTGTGTTGCTGCTGTTTTAGCGCTGGTTATGGTGGGAATTGGGTTCCATTCATCCTGGAGTAATTTCCATCTATAATGAAACACCTGAGACCACTGTGTGTCGCCATCCTTATATCTCTACAAGCATCCAGAGACCCGTAACTACAGGATAACAAGCTGCATGTGGCTGGAGTGTAGTTCTCAAATGTACATGTGTTTTACCCCTGTCAGTAGATTTGTATTGAGTCTTTGTTTGTTGGTTGGGTTTTGTCCCTCGTACAACATTATCCCCTATTAAGGATTGTGAACGTGCTGAGTTTTATGACATCCTTTGGCTGAGTGAAACGTAAGAATACATTAAAAATACCTTGATTTACCTGATATGTATTGAAAACTAATCAAGCTATCAAGACTTTACCCAACAGAATAACATATTAATCTGAATAACACAAACGTTGACAGAAATAAAAAAGCAAATCTGACTTATGGCAGTCAACTTTAAACGAAATTACTGAATAAGTAGAAATGTCTCGGTCTTGTAGTAGTTAAATTAGCTAGTTTAGCTCAATGAAATGATAACTATAGTCATCAACTACCATCCAAATGACTAGCAACAAAATTTACCTGTGAATACTGATCAAGTGCTCACCTGTGGATTTGTTTTCATTCACAGAGATCCGGGCTCAGTTGGTAGAGCAGCAGAAATGTCTGGACCAGCAGACAGAGATGAGGGTCCAGCTGCTGCAGGACCTCCAGGATTTCTTCAGAAAGAAGGCAGAGATTGAGATGGAATATTCCAGAAACCTGGAGAAACTGGCTGAACGCTTCATGGCAAAGACTCGCAGCACCAAGGATCATCAACAGTACAAGTGAGTAGATTCTGAGTCTTTCTGTATTCTTAGTGTTTAAATCATAGGTTTTTTGTGTTGTTTTGTTTTTTTTACTGCAAGTCTTTGGTCTGGAAGCAGTCTTTGAAACAGACTGGAATTGTCACCCTTAGTGCACTGGTCTCATTTATTTCCAAAACAAAAGAAAAAAAAATAAATTTTATTTGATTTTGGCTACCAGATGGAACTCATACTAGATTTCAGTGTAATGTTGATGGGATCTCTAGGTTCTAATTTGATTACTTTGCTCCTTGGCTCTATCAGTCATTTCATGTTCACGCAGGAAAACAGCCCACTTGTGCCAATTTTTCTGGCCTTAATTTTCTGTATTAGTTGTTGTTAAATTCATTTTATTACTAGTATCTTGTCCTTTGAAAGTGTTGCTCTGATTTTATGAAATTTATGTCTGAAGGCGATGGCCTTCAGACATAAATTTCATAAAATCTATTCCTTTCTACCCTCACCTATTATGTCCATTAATTTTACAGTGTGTCTTTGTTAAATGTCTCATTTATGTGGTCTACAAATTTTACACTAATATACCTGAGGATAAGTCACCACAGTATTATATTATACAGTTCTTTGCATTTCAGCTGTGGAGATCTGTAGCTTTCCTTGCGCTTCTGACCTTTGGTTTAGAAACCATTGGACAATTGCTTATAGACAGAAATAGAAGGGTGTATATGAAAAGCTATCCTGCATTTACCAGGCATCCTTGCTTTCTGATACACAATCTTTCCATGTTTTTTCTTTCGCCATCTGTCTCGGTTTTCGGATCTGTCTCTGTATTTTCACGGTGCATCACAGTTTGAGTCTGCATGCTGTAATTTTTGGCCTTATTACACTGGTCCACACATGGAAATAGCAGACATTAGCATATTGTTTGAACTTGTGGTGGGAACAAAAATAAGATGTATGTTTGCCCTCACAGTCTGCAAATAGACCTTTCGCTCTGTCTGAGGCTCCAATGGCTCTAGCAGCTGTGTGTACCCTTATGTGTAACTGTGGAGGGGACTGTGGTATGGCACTCTGTGGTTTTCATCGCGTGATGTACAGTCTGGTCACTTCATTGACAGGGTGAACCTTTGGCAACTGCTTAGGAGCATATTTCTTAAGTAAATATAAAAGGTCTCAATAACATTAAAAACCCTCCAGTGGGTTTTAAATCACGTGGCATATATTTTTATATCCACATAAACAAAACACATATACAGTAAGGCCACTGTGTTCTATATCATTTAGGCTGTTTTCATTGGACAGATTTGTATGTTGTTTTTTTAAAGCAATTTTCATTCTGTCTTTGCATTTATATGACAGGCCGACTTATTGAAGCAGCAGAATGGGTAAATAACGTTAAAATGAGTGGCTTACACTGGGTAATTACTCTAGACAAGCTGCATATAAAAGGGTGCCACTGGAGTTCTGTGTGTCAATCTGGTTTTAATATGTGATGCGGAGACAGGTTGAAAACAGGATGTCATTGTCACGCAAACATACATGAATAAGCAATTACCGAAGTGTGTTAAGTGAGCAATTTTCTCCAGTTTTTGCCTAATTTAGGTTGTCATTTCACTGTAGACTAACAACTGTTAGTATAGTTGTTGAATATAGTAGTTGATTGTATAAAGATTTGTCTTCATTTTAAATTTTAGGAATAGTAAGTGTTATGCATTTCCATTCAACCTTTTGTAAAGTCTACTGATGAATCTTTGAATAACTAGAAAAGCAGACCACCGTCAAGGCAACATGTCTTTTCATTCAAGGCAACATGTCTTTTCAATGTACACTCAACAAAAAGATAAACACAACACTTGTGTTTTTGCTCCCATTTTTCATGAGCTGGACTTAAAGATCTAAAATTCATTCCAGATACACAATATTACCATTTCTCTCAAACATTGTTCACAAATCTGTCTA
>JAPTHA010000024.1:3763910-3800762 GCA_029814585.1 Gymnapogon annona | reverse complement strand
ATATTAAACTGCAACGTTATTGACGCACAGGTAGAGAAGAGGCGGAGTGACTGTTTAGCCAATCAGAATGCAGAACATAATTCACGATGCAAATCCGTGAAGTAGCGAAACTGTGAAAAGTAAACCGTGTTATAGCAAGGGATCACTGTATCCCTAACTTGCAGCTGGAGGGACTAATGAGCATGTCTGCCCGGTGTCTTTACAAGCTGTAATTGAGTCCAGCAGAGAACATTGGTAACTATTCGTTTGCTGAATAATGGATAAGCTCAACAGCAATGCATGGCTCATGTCTTCATGATGGCAGCCGGGCCCCTTTCCTCCATGGGGCCACCCTGCATGAGGCTGGGGTCTTATAGTAAGTTGTAAGTTAACTATTTTACGGAGCTGACGAGGTGTGGACTACAAGGCCATTTTGATTTAATTTGGTCATTATTCACAAGTTACCCATTTCCTAGTCTGACCCAGTTTAACTGCTAAATTTGTCTAAATATAGCAGAGAAGTAGTCATTGTAGCTGTCATTTTACTCACTAGTAATCTCTTGCATTGGCCACAGGTCTCATTTCATTGTAACCAGGTAATACTGACTGTTATGACAGGCTGATGTTTTACGTCAGAATGCTCTGTTTCCTTTTGTACATTGTCATTAGCCATGTTCCAACCTGCAGAGGGTTGTCATTCCATTTCAACATGGATAACACTGTAACTACATCCACATTGTGTGCCAAAGCTCAGATGATCACACTGTAATCCATCACAGTAACACATGAAAGAAATTCCTCGGGGTTTAAAATCCACTTTGCTTTTCAGGTGGTATTTTTTAAAAATGTGTAATTTTTTGAAGGGCAGCTGTGTCACAGGCCAAGCAATTTAAAGAAACAAGATATAATCCACTCTTGTCTAAGTGTGTACAACTGTTACAACAAGAATCCACCTTGTTCTTTTATTAGAACTGAGGTCAGACTGACTCTATAACTGAAAAATGGGGTCACCACCTTTGAATGGGGGTTCTCATGACCATTAGGCATAATTAGGAGGAATTCCAGCAGGCACCCCATTGACCTGTGGTGCCCCCCACCGTTTTTAAAGTACACACAATCAGTGTGCTCTTCTCTACTCCAGAATTCCTATGATGAATCAAGGGGCACTGGACAAAATTTCTCCTCAGAGGTTTTTATTGATGTTCCTATATCAGTGCAAACTTTTTACTCTACAGCATTTACACAACAGTGACTCATGCTCACACTCAACAGCCACTTCCTCCATTTGTCATAAATCTCAATCAATTTTTATGTATATAGCGCTTTTCATGCAATGAGATGCAACACAAAGTGCTTTACATATTTAAAAATCATTATCCCCCCGTACACACATGCACACACACATTCCCATACCACCTGTCTTTTTTTTTTTTTAACTTCATGATCTTTGGTAATCTACTTTCTACAACATGGACATGTTCTGTGGTAATAAGGCATATACCTCGAGTAGAATGGTTACTGTACTGACTGTTTTAATCAGTGTTAATCATTTGTTCCTTTACCATCATTTTACATATGTGTGAGTTAAAATGAACAAAACAAAAGCAATTTTGATAGTTAACACTTTGTCTGCCATTAGTTCTCCCTACTAGTATTTTTCTCTAGTCTGATATTATTTTATGATTAGATAAAGGTAATAAAGACAATTTACTCGTTAAATTGTTGACACATTACTTGTTTTATCTTGTTTACTTCTCAACACTGGTACTGCAGACTCATGTTGTTGTTACAATTTATACTCTCATTATGAACCTTCTTGTACATCTTAAACTTTAATTGAGCTATTACAGGCATGCTAGCTCTCTTATTTGTTTATCACACCTTCTATCATCATGTGTCAGCATATAGTGGGCACCGTCATGGCCTATAGGGCTCACTCATCGAACATCTTTCTCAATAAAGTGGCAGGATATGCATGACCAACTAAAGGTTTATAAGCTCAGAGAGTAGCACTCCTGTTGACGGGGACGAGGCAGTTATGGAAATGATTCTTAAAAGCCTGCAACTAAAGTGTGCCATCTCCCCCCTGACGCTGTTCACCTCCGGCCCCTCTGAGTGCATGCAAATTGATTGCTTTGGCTGGAAGTCATGTTTAAGGTCTGGATGACTTTTCAGAATCTGCTTCTTGTCAGAAAACACTTGAATTTTTCAGTGTCGTGGGACAGGAAAAAGGTTTTTAAGGAGTGTGATGATACAAGCCGGCCAGTGCTGATCTTGTGACAGTAACATCCTAATAGCGAAGACATGACATCTAGCTTTTAAGCGGGCAGGTGTGTGCTCCAAAGAAATTCACTTTGCACACCTTCCTTTTCCTCTGTCTTCAGATCAAAAAGACATCAGAAGCCACCTTGACCACCATCCAGGACATGGTGACCATTGAAGACTACGACGTGTCTGAGTGTTTCCATCACAGCAGGTCCACTGAATCTGTAAAGTCTACTGTGTCAGAGACATACCTCAGCAAACCCAGCATTGCCAAGCGGAGGGCTAACCAGCAGGAGACTGAGCAGTTTTACTTCATGGTGAGCATAGATGTGATACTGGGAGAACAGAGGATGAAGGTGGATGGTCTCTGTTTTGTTTTGAGTGTGCCTAATTTGTTTTAGAGTTAGGTTTATTTTGACAGATTTGCTTAGATTATTATTACTATATTATTTATTTTCTGATTATTATGAGGAAACCCTTAATTTTTTGGAGCTGAAAAAGGTAAGATGAAAGACTGCGTGACATGAATTCTCGTTTGCAAAACCGTTATTTTTTGAAGGGACCGTATTGTGTAAAAATCTTTTCTGCACCAATTGTCATGTGGTAAATTGCTCATTGTAGTTTATTTCATCTTTCATATTTATAGCATCTTTTTTTCTAGTTCTGGTTTGAATTTGGTTCTTTGATTCCCTGGAGTGAGAAAATAGAAGCTAGATGTCTTTTGTAAGGAGAAATCACATCTGTCTAAGAAAAATATAATGTATTTGTACTCTACATGACTTGGTGAATTTGAGTAAAAGCAAAAAGGATTTCTCTTGCTTAATTGTAATGTATACTGCAAAAAGACCCCTCACATGAATCATATAGTGGGCACTCCAAGCTCTTAACTTGAATTAAAAAATGCTTAATCTGTGCATGTAAATTCTGTTTGACATAAAGCTCTGAATTTTAACATAAAGTCCCTTGGAGTTCTTTGATGACTTAGCGGGAGGGTAACACTCCCGAAATATTCTCAGTTTGTGAAGTTAACTTTTATCTTGTTGTAGTCTCAAGATGGACATGCTCTGATAAGGCTTTAAAAAGACTCTCTGCATGCCCCTTGGCCTTGGCTGCTTTATCATAGATTTCAGTCTTAGGAGCGGGTGCGTAGGCTGGCACTCGAGGCCACTGTGTAATTATTCTCGATTCTCCACAGAAATTCCGGGAGTTTCTGGAGGGCAGTAATCTCATCTCCAAACTGCAGGCCAAACATGACTTGCTGAAGAGGACACTTGGTGAAGGTACTGTCACGATCCTTTATGTACCCTCCTCCCACAGCTCCCACTCAAGCACTAGCATAACATTTTTACCCCTACAGGTCGATTTCACTTCTTCTTGTCAGCGTTTATTTTGCTGCATACAGAAAAACTGTCCATTACAGAATCTTAGCTTTTGTTTTACATAATTTTTAATGGTAATATATGTTTTCTATTTTCCTCTCTTCTACCAAGAAAGTCAACCTTTTTAATGGCTAATTTGCAGTTATTTGCCCGCTCCTAGATGGTAATCTGGGTTTAGCAAGTCAAGCCAAGAGCTGAGGGGGGATTTTTTACTTGTGTTATCCGTCTTAGTGATTGAGTTGCTCCCAACTTAATGGAGTGCCATGTATTAGAGGGATGGCGGGTTATTACAGCATTCTCTCCTTGTTCTACATTGGTGGGATCTCCTTGAGTCTTGAGTTAATCTAGCGTCAGCCCAGAGAGTATCTGTCAGTCATTGTTCTAACCAGCACTCGTGGTGGTCTCGGTCGAACCGCTCACTTAACAAGAAATGGAGACGTGCACTTCTCTCACATGCTCCTTAACCATATTGTCGTCAATGAGATGAAGTATAGTATGAGTCACTCAGAGACACAGGCAGGTCAGATCCTGTTCATGGGAACAGATGGCTTTACATTTATACTACTCCTTTTCTCCAAAACCATTTGGAAGCTATTTTGTGTATATCCTACTTTGCTTGTCCAAACTTGTAGTTCTGTGATGATTAGTGTGTCTGCTTGTGACTACGTCAGTTGTAATTGCACATCGTCTCTGGTAGATATTTGTTTGTACTGTAATTGTCATATAGCTAAAGTGCTGTGTTTTGACTCTCTGCACAACCTGCAAGTTGTAGTGTAGGTGTGTGTTATGGGTGTGTATGGGTGTCGTTGCACTGCTCAAGAGGCCAGCGGTTGCGGACAGATGGCAGGCTTCAAATGCTTCACTAGGCATATGCACAGTGCACTGCAGAGACCTCTGAGACAGGTCCTGGCGTGTCCACACATCTAACTTCCTCTGCCTTTTCTCCCTTCACCCGCAGGACACAGAGCTGACTACATGACCACAAGGTAAAGTACTCACACACACACACTGAAAATCTCACACTTTTAAGTAATTTCATATGTGAGATGCACATCTAACCCACTTTTCGTTCGGCAGCCATAATAACTTTGTGCCTCAGGGTCTCATCTCATCTGAAATCATGTGTGACCATGAAAGCAGACGAATTTGTAGTTAGGCAAAAAAAATAAAATAAAAAAATCACGGCGAATTCTGAGCAGATGTGCAGGGCTGCAAATTATTAAGGCCAGTGACACAATATGTTTTGGCAAGATTTCTGTACTTCTCTATCCCAACAGAAAGGTTTATCAGGTGTTAAAGAGAATGAAAAGTCATTAAGGGCAAATGTTTAACTGGAGAGGTGGGAAGCTACACTTAGCATGAAATTTTAATGTTTTATGTTTAGTTTTAAAGTGAAACAGATGGATCACAAGGATTTTTTGTCTCACTTGTGCATCTGTGTAAAGAAATCACATGAAGGATGGAATGACGTTATATTGAATTTGCTCCGAATACTAGTATTTCCTTTGCCCCTTTTTGAATACTTCATCCAAACATTACTTTAATATTTTAATCATGTTCTGATCTCTCATGACTAAAAAAAGTACGTGAATTTGGGGACAAGTTAGTATTATGTCAAAACAACAATAAATTTTGTTCGTAAAGAGTTCCATGTGAAATTCATATTGTGTGTTCTATAGTTGTATGTGCATACATTAACCACATCAGCATTTTTGGGGAGATACAGGTACTGATATTGTGATTGTAGTTATGTTAAATGTGCGATTATACTTTTACTTTCTGGATTTTATAACATTTTCTGGCCCCTTCAGCAGAATAATCCTTCAATTGTGACCGAGCAGCAAAATCTAAAATCCATGTTATCTCAGTTTTAAGTGGCCATAACAAACCAAACTCTGCTACATCACATTCACCAACACAAACATTCCAACAAAGAGAGGGTACACCCCATTCGACCTGTCATCAAGCTTGTAATATCACACCAGTTCACAACAGCTATGATATTTCACTGGCCTATTATATCACGGGGAAAGAAAATGCAGGATTATATCCAAGGGTTGAAGTTTTCTGAAATTACACTCATTCAAATGTCCATCATTATCTGTCATAGGGTTTAAAATGTTACTCAGCCTCAACATCAATCCATGAATCTGAAACGAAAGGACAATCAAGCTGACTCTGACTTGACTCTTACAATACTAATGCATTTTTTGTATTTTAGACATCCCAATGGGCCACTCAGAACCCACACTGGCACCCGGCGGGCTAGACCCCGCTCTGTTTTTAATGTTAGGTTATTTAATGGCAATTTGGAGTCATTCATCAAGGTACAGATCACCAATCTGCCCGTCTGACATTGCTCCTCCTCCTATCTACTTTCTGTCTTGCTCTAGCTTTCTGGCCATTTTGGTGGGTTCCCCCAAAGCATCTTGGCTTTAATTAATCTTTTACCATCAAACCAATAACAACTCCAGCATATTTGTGCTAAGATGGTTTCTGGAAACCTTCCTCATGAGTCAGTGAGCTTTGGCAGTCTGTGTCTGCCCTGCTGTCGTCGACCTGCAGATGGAGAGGGTGGCTCAGATAGATTTCAGAGTGCTGCAGCAGGAGAGGAGGACAGTTGGAGGGATAAATGTTTGTCTCAGTCAGCTCCCCTGACTATCTGCTGACCTGGCATCACCAAGCTGCTCTGGGAGAGATATTTTTGCCTCCTCCTCCAGAGTGAGAACATAGGCCAGTGAAAACAGCAGGATAAATGACAGTCAGAGAGCGGATGCCAGACTGATAAGGTGTTATTGCCTGCCTCCTCTCTCCTCCGGCCTCCTCAGTGCGTCTTACTGGCGACTGTGTCCGGTCCTGCCTCATCCTGTCCAGTTCCCACTGTTTTCTTTTTGGGTTTAATGCCAGCAGAGTGGAATGAGGGTATGCTCTTAGGAAGCTTTGGTGGGCAGCTGCTGTGGTCCTAATCTGGGTCTTGCTTTCTCTTTTATTCTGTCTCTTGCAACATTTCTCTGTAGCCGCGGACGACGGAATTCACATGCTCGACACCAGGTAGACACTTTGAAGCATCTTGGGGGGGCCCATTCTGCTTGTCTGCACTTCTTTCCTTTACCTGTCCTCATCAGCTTTTTATTCCACTTCATCTCATGTTTGTTTATATGATTATCAGTTGGCTCCTTTGAGACAGACCGAGTTGAATCCTTCTTTCTGAACTTCAAATTTCGACTGATAAAAAAACAGTCATCCTCAGTCTCATATAGCCAAAGAGGTAGTATTACATAATCCGGCCGCACCAGACCTGTGTCTCAACCCTCACTCCAGAGATAGTCGATTTTGGCATGGTTGCTGTGTTAGGACTGTGCTCATACCCCTCAGGGCTGTAAACAGATCCACTGTATCATTAAAAGCATGTACTGAGTGTATGTCCAGCATTGAGCCACAGGAGCAGCTGGCACAGAGGCAGAATAAGAGTGTAGCAGACGTCTACGTACGTGAGAGGAATGTGTTTTCTGTGAAGGAGACGCTGCTTCACCTCTCATCACACCGCTCCAAACTGAGTGTGTGGCTGTTTAGATAAGTCCCCAGCACTACAAAACACTTGACTGTTAGTATAACAGGACATGAAGTATATTTACCATCACTGGATGCTTGTTTAAAAACGTGCTGGAAAGTACGCCCATAGTACCTCAGGCAGAACTGGAAGTCAACTCAGTCTGTTTCAGTCGAACCTCTACACATTTGTTGCTATGTTTTATCTAATCCAACCACTTTCACTTACGTGTGTGCATGCATTTATGTTCTTGACAACAAAGCCTCAGTTTGTTAACAGATCCTATAAGTTTCACTAGTACATAAGATGATATATCTGATTTATATTAAATTATTGTATGCAAGTAGACAAAATACAATTGCAGAAGAGGGAGCTACATTAAATTGTATTCTGTGCATATATCATTTTGATCTGTTAAGGTTCAATATAGTTAGAGTAAATATTCTTTCTTTTAGTAGCCATTCAAATGTGTATTATATTTATTCTATTTGTATCTATTTGTATTAGCTTTGAATACAGTGTTGGCCAGGCTCTAGCTCTTGTGCATGTAACAAAAAAAAGAAAATTATACATGATCTGACATTTGGGTGTTCTGATTTACTTTGCCTTCAAAGGACTCCGGGCAAGCTATCCCCCGTGTGGTTGAGAGCTGCATCCGCTACATAAACTTATACGGTGAGTAAGTTGTTATCATACGGCATATGTCGTTTAAGCATAATATAATGTATGCTGTTATTTTTAAAAGTAATGTCTATCATAATTATAGCCTGCTTCATCTCTGTATGTATCTGATGCAGCTTCAGGCATTAATTGTTTGGGTGTATTTATATATATATATTTTTTTTAATGTTCGGATCACAGTTTGCTCCACTTCAGATGCGGTCATGGGAAAATGTAGATTCCATCCTGTTTACAGCAGTTTAGCCATTTCACTCAGACATACAGCTTAGCCTAGCACGATGGGTTGCATTATTGATTTTCAACTTATGTAGAAAAGACGTTAAAAAATTATGTTAAATTGAATTACTGAAGATGTGACAGAAACAAGGTCACATGGGGTCAGCCAGATGATGATGATGATGATTATACACTGAAAGACAGAAAAGAAGCGAACGGGCGCCTAATTATTCTTTGCCATGACCTTTGAACTTTCCCCTTTATTAAGCTCAAATCCTGGCTGGAAGACACTCAAGTAAAGCTTAATTGCAGTCGGTCATTTGAGTCATTAATTATCTTTAAATAAAAAAGAGAGGAGGATTATCAGGCAAGATGTATCTTTAAGGTTTAATGGTCTTGCTCAGCGTAGCTAAGTGTGTCCTTGTAATTTGTTACATTTCTCATTCTCTACTGTTATCTTTTCTTTTTTCCCCCCTGCTATTTAGGCCTCCAACATCAAGGCATATTCCGTGTATCTGGGTCCCAACTGGAAGTCAACGACATCAAGAACTCTTTTGAGAGAGGTAAAGGACATGTTTGGACTTACTCAATGATCAGAGACTATTTTTCATAATTTATATATGAATTGCATTTTTCATTGAAGTCTGAAGTGCTGCCTGATTGACCTGCTGATTTCTTCATGACTTAGGAAATGACCCTTTGACAGATGAAGAGAACAACCATGACATCAACTCAGTGGCTGGCGTTCTCAAGCTTTACTTCCGGGGGCTGGAGAATCCTCTCTTCCCCAAAGAGAGATTCAATGATCTGCTGTCCTGTATCAGTAAGAATATTCAGTTTTATGTTTCCTGTTACTTGTTGGCCATGTTTTGAATATTATACAACTATTAATAGTAACAGTCACATTTACGCTTTACAAACAACAGAGCACACCTGTACTCAGCATACAATACTTTTTTTTGATCAAGACTTTATTATGGTAGTGACTGTCTAGCCCAGGGGTTGGCAACCTCCAGCTCTGGAGCCGCATGCAGCTCTTTGGCCCCCTCCTTGTGACTCCTAAGAGTGTTTTCAAAAATATATGAAAATGGAAAAAGATTAGGTAAAGGTATTTTTGTTTTAATATGGTATTGGTATTTTTGTTTTAATATGGTTTCTGTAGGAGGACAAAGATGACACAAACATTCTTAATATTTCCCAATGCTGTAAACATGTTTAGAATAAATATAAAATTTCAACATTTCTGTCAACGAAGACTTGCGTCATAACCTGCAACACACGTTTCGGCGCGGTGCGTGTGGCTGTTGTAAACAAACCAGACGGTATGTCTTGGACCATAGATCCCAAATGGAGAAAGCCAAAGATAGCTGATGAGAACAGAGGGTTCAAGGAAGAAGTTGTCAAATAACAAAAAGAATCATTTATAAAGACATTTCCAGAGAAGGCATCCGACATCTGCAGCCGACCACCCAGTGGAGGGACAGAACAAGTACGATTACAGAACTTCTGAAGAAATTACAGGAGTTTTAAGAAGTGAAGTGCAACTAAACTCCCCAACTGGTGTTAGTTTTGTTGCAACGTGATGCAGAAATAAAGTCAAAATGAGCAGAAATGATAAACACAAATATGTCAACAGTAACAAGACTGTTTCACGAAAATATCAGAACAACTATTTTCGGATTCAAAAACAAAACCGAGGTAATACAGAAAATGAAAGACATGAGTCTCTCCGCAAATGGAAACATCACCAATCAGCAAATCACGAACATTAATTCAGCTCCATTAACTCACCTGTCTGTGATGAGTCTGTGATATGATCGATATCAGACAGACGGCGCTGTTATGCAGGTATGTAACTCTGATTATATTGTTATTGAGGTTCAGACTGCATTTTTTCCCTTGAAAATGTTACAAAAAATCTGAGTTCTAATTTGTATTTCTATAATTTCACCAACAAAACGTATTAAAAATGTAATGAAAGTTAAACTTAAAGCACCAAAGATCGAATAGCAGCACAGTAGTGGTAACAGTCTCTGTTAGTATAGTGGTCAATATTCCCGCCTGTCACACAGTATGTTCCAGTTCGATTCCCTGACGTGGAGTCAGAAATTTTAGAATTTCTCGCTGCAGGTAAAATAAACAATTAAACATGAATGCTCATTATGTATTTGTAGCACAGTTAGTCATTTTGATAGTATGCTAATATAGTTAATTTACACTTATAGCCTCTGTTCCCTTCACATAAGGCTTATATAAGGACTTTAATTTTTTTGCGGCTCCAGAGAGATTTGTTTTTTTGCTTTTTTGGTCCAATATGGCTCTTTGAACATTTTTGGTTGCTGACCTCTGATCTAGCCAGTTATAATGGTTACTTTCTTTGTGCATTTTTAATAAAAGTGTAACCAAACCAAGGTTTTTTGAGATTCATCTTTGAATCTAGAAGTGTGCCCTCTACCAACTCTGTCTGTTGACTCTATAATCTGTTGTTATAAGAGTGGTTACAAAGCAGCTGGTGACAACAATCTTTGTTAATTTTGATATGATAATGGATTTTTTAACTGGCTGTTGATAGATGTCTATGTATGTATATTTTCAATAGAACTGTAGCATGTATCTATAGTGGCATCATAAGAGAAAAGATTATGTCTTCTTGTATCAGTAGCTTTTCCACCCTTCCTAAAGCCTTGTGTGGCTGTGTGCGTATTTGTGTGTCATTTGCACTTGTGTGTTTATATTCAAACAGGCTTTAGTGTTCTCTTCTGTGTGTGTGAAGTGGTGGCTGTGTGTTTCCTAGGTGTATGTGTATGCATTTGTGCAGGATGAGTGATGGGGATTCCCTGTTTACATTCCCCAGCTCAACGTGCCAGTGATTACATTGTGGGCTGAACGCCCAGCAGGCTTCATATTAAAAACCCTCTGCTTATTCCATATGGAGTAGCTCAGACCAGCTTCAGGATCACTTTTCCATTTAACTGCTCTCAGTTGACTGCCTTTTTGTTTTCACCGCAGCTGTGTACTGAAGCTATTGCTATCTTTTATAATGAAACTTGTAATAAGTGATGTTGGTGTTTTCGCTTTGTGTGAGTTTATTCACGATGTATCAGCATGTACTGAAGTCAATTTTGTGATTAGTAACATCTGAACTGCTAAGGAACCTTGCAGAATCCTAGTTAGGTATTCACGAAAGATGAAATGCATCACGAGTATCCCAGAAGCCCAAATCCCAGATGGCACAGAGTGGCTGGAGGGTGACAGGTCTATTTTTAGCAGCAGCACAGCCCCAGCTCTGCCAAGTAAAATACTGCTTCAAGTGCCATTGTGGAACAAATACAGTTGTAGTGGAAGACGTAATGGTTACATTTATCAAGTGGGTTTTTTCTGTATATGAAACAATATTAGAAAGTTTTGTATTAGAAATGTGTATACACTGTCATAATCAAATTTAGTGACTACAAATTCCTGTTGTGTGGCTGATGTGTGATTTTGTGCAAGAAAAAATATATGAAAGCAAGTTTAGAGAGATGGTGTTTCAAATAGTAGAGGCAATAAACCCTTGAATTCCCTGTCATTAGCCCAGAGTGCTATGCTTCTTTGCCTCAACCACAGAGCCTGCATAAACAGAGGTGAAGGTCACAGCCATCTGGTCAATGCACTTCTAGAGGTGTTTATACATATACACACTTTTCATATTACAGGACAAGTAAATCTCTGCCTCTTCTCTTGAGATTTACAGTAACTCTGATGAGTAATTGGCTCAGCTGCTATTTTCTCTCTCGGGATTTGGTGTGGTGAAAATCAATGTATGGATTGGACATTGTCAGTTAAATCAGTGTTTTTCATGTGCATTTTCAAAAGTTTTGGCATTTGACCTGTGGTATGGATTATGTAATATAACAACATGTTGTTCACTTTACACTTTCATTCCCTATTTTTTTTTCCGTTTGTAGGAATAGAAAACCTATATGAGAGAGCGCTGTACATCCGCAAGATCCTCCTGACAATTCCCAGATCAGTCCTCATCGTCATGCGTTACCTTTTTGCCTTCCTCAACCAGTAAGTTTTATGAACAGTAAGCTTTAAATTCATCCTATATTTCACTGTACAAGGGTTCCTGTTAATGAAATATCCCACAAACTTTTGAGCCTCTATTGCTGTCAGTTGTAATTTGTCTACAGTGCTGTTGTCTTTTCTGATTCTGTCTTCCGCCTTGTCCTTTTATACAATATTTATGTACTTCTGTTCTCCCTGCTTCTGCCAGCCTGTCCCAGTACAGCGATGAGAACATGATGGACCCATATAACCTGGCCATATGCTTCGGGCCAACGCTTATGCCCACACCCGACAGTCAAGACCAAGTCTCCTGCCAGGCGCACGTCAATGAGATTATCAAGACTATCATCATCCACCATGAAACCATCTTCCCTGATGCCAAAGAATTAGATGGGCCCATTTATGAGAAATGCATGGCTGGAGGAGACTATTGGTGAGAAAATCAACACTGCATAGATAATGAGGTTGACATTGAAGCTGTATATTATATGGCATTTATGTGTGGTTCTAATTAATGAATTATCATAACATAAAGCCTTTTTGAGTTCAAGGTTGGCCCTATTATTTTTGGAGTGTTTCAACTGAAAAATTACACACTTCATCAGGCTCCCGTGCCACCCTGTCACTGGTGTCTGAAGGTCAAGTTGGAGCCTTATGGAAAGCATTTTATTGAGGTCCCTTCTCGCAGCTGTGCAGATTTTCTAAATGACATGCAGGTTTGAGAGCTGGACAGTATTTTTCCATGAATGGAACAAAGGCAGGCAGCCAAACCTCATTCATTAGGGACCCACTTAACATGCAGGTATGCATGCACTCTGAGGCTGAGCATATTTCTACAGCTAAGGTCAGTATCACGTCAGTGAAGTTGATGTGAATAATCACACGTGCCAATTAAGCGTCTGTGGTTGAAGAACATGACAGGGTAGAGCATGTTTCAGCATTTTCTTAAAATAGTAAATGCTCTTTCTGTGTCACCGACTGTAGCAATCACTGTAATGACCATAATTATAGTAAGAAGCAAAAGAAAGAGGTCACCTGGAAAGGAAAGAATTATTGGGTGAATTGCAGCGCAATGCTGCACATATTTGAGTCAAACAGACAAACAAACAAACGTGATTTGCCAGCTCCATATTTGCAACCAGGGTATATCATTTTTCTTCCTCTCTTTATCTGCCTGTATTACTAATTTACTTTCCCTGCATCCCCGACATGACCAGAGGCTGATACAGATTTATCTCTGGCTAAAGCTAATCACCTGTCTCTGCACAACCATGTCCCTCCAGGGCATTGCCACGAGCCCTGTAGAGATTTGTTGTCTTGGCTGCCTCCCTTTCTTACAGAAGAGGAGGTGGCTGGTGACCTGTCAGCATGGGAGGAGAACTCCGTTCCTGGCAGCAGTAATCTGTAGGGATGTGTGTGGCATTACTGTCAGGTCTCACAGCACGATGCCAGAAGGACACCATTTAGAAAAAGAGGCCCAACTACAGATAAAGCATCTAAGCCCCTCACAGAATACTGATACTGACCTGTGTTTGAACTTCCTCTAGGTTGTACAAATTTCAAGCACATCCTCTCCTCCCTGTCATCCTCACTGAAATGAGAATTTGCTATTTAAACTTTTTAGAACTTAACAAAAGTGCAGGATGAATCTTGGCAGCATATTTCTGTTTTCAGACTTCCCTCTTGTCACCCTTGATCTTAAAACCTGATTATTATTGTATTTTGCCCTACCCACAGCGAGAGCCCATACAGTGAGCATGGAGCCTTAGAGGAAGTAGACAACGAGGGAGGGACTGAGACACACACCAGCGAAGATGGTGAGTGATGAATGTATTTATTTAGTATGTCACACACAAACACCTTGAATCATGTCTGTAAATGATCATTTTGACATTTGTTGCATTATGCTTTTAATACCAAATTGCCTTTCTTTAAAAAAAAATGGCCTCGTTGAATGAACAACATAGTAATGAAAATTCAACAGAACAGGAACAAAATGCAGCATATGTTCATTAAAATGCTGATGTCACCCTGTATCTGGACATGTTTCCTCCTGTCTGTGGTATTGTGAGGGTTAAATCCAGCTCTCAGCAGCTCAGGGTGGATAATCCTGCCTTTCAGCCTGTTAAATGCAGTAACCTTGAAGAGCCAGGGAACTGGGTTCAGTGTGATAGACAGCCATTCCTATTCTAATGTTTCTTTCTCTCCCTTTGGGCTTGGGGAACTTTCTACATTCCCCTTACAGAAATTCAACGGTGGTCTGTACCAACTGGACCCTTCACAGGAGAAATATTTGTTTTTTCGGCTCCCTTGATTTTAACATATCAGATAAACACAAGGGTGTCAGGAAGGGCATCTGACGTAAAAACTCTGGCCAAATCAAATGTCAATTGGATTCGCTGTGGCAACCCTGGAAGGGAAAAAGCCGAAAGAACTCATCATTTAAGTATTATAGTAATTAGTAAAACAAATGTAAGGAGTGTGTGTCAAACTGGTCAGTTTTTTTTAGCTTTACAGAAATTATAGCATGTGTTTGCTCCTTATAACTACATTTCCATGTGCCTAAGACAAATGGGCAAAAAAACATTTTCATGAACTCTGTGGAATACGTCCAAGTTGTGCGACTATACATGTGGTCTATTGTTTGAATGGAATGGAGAGCACATAGTCAAGTCCAACTCAAACAATGAGAGTTAGTTTGAGACGAAAAGATCAGACGGGGTCAGGCGTCGCTGTTTAACATAGAGTTGAAAAAGACAATAAACTTCAGGCTCATTAAGAAGTCATGAATAATTTTGACAGGCAGCTGACGAGATGTAGCCACCGTGACAGAAAGAAGCGAGAACTTGTATGTGGTTACAGCAAGTTTTCATATTTCACATTAGTAACAGAGTCACACTTCCCTAAACCTGTTTCCATGGTGACAACAACTACCCCATTCCTGTCTCCTTTTTACACCCAGGGATGATTTTAAGGAACACCCTGCCATGAATCATCTGCAGTCATCATGTTTGTTCATAGGTGCCACTCTGGAAATGCAGCTCATCTCCTCACATTGCATCATTTGTTAATCCCTGTGCTTTTGAAAAATATAACTAAAAAGGGAATTTTTGTATAAAATATTTTCCAGTAATCCCTTGCTACCCTGGTTTTGTTCTAAAAACATATATAATTGGACTGGGGGATGTCTCCACTGACTGTGTACTTCCAATTGGTCAAGATGTTGTCATTATTTATTTAAAATTTCTATGACCTCATTCAGATTTTCGACCTACTGGGACTTCTTTTCCTGTAAGAGACACAATTTTAACGATCCAATATTTTTAAAGCTCAACGCTGTTCTAGGAGAAAAGGTTATTTTTTACTGTGTCAGTTTAAGTTGCCGTTCAGAAACTACCTTGTCTTACTAGTGAATCCCTCAGAAGATTGCTCGTATAGTCTGATATGCACAGAGCACATTGCTACGCGTACACACACGTAAGACTACATCACTGTTTTTTTTAATCTGGTGCAATTAGAAAGCACATTAAAGAATTACATTTTGTTTTATTTTTTTTGTATCACACATTTAGACCGTCGCTGTAATTCTGTTCAGGATTATCACGTGCCACTCTCTGCACTGGGGCTGTCGTCCACAGAGATAAATTACCTGCTTTTACAGTGACACTTCTCGTACACCATCAATACATTGATATCCCATATGCTGGTAAATTCACTACAAGGTCAGAGGTGAACTAACAGGCACATTGATTATATATCACTTTGCAGGACCACATAGGACGTCCTTGTTGTCAAGTGGCCCAGCAGGCATAGTGTATATGGATTGCACATGTTAAAGAGCAGTGACTTGTCCAGTACAGGACTGGATATACCTCTCCCCCAGAACCCCAGTTTGATCTCTCCCAGTCTGAGGCTTCTGCCTGGCTTGTTGCAGCAAGGTAAAAATGTGTTCAGAAAAGGGGTGGATAAAAGATAAAGAGAATTTCATACTATTTTATTGATCATAGCCATATCCGATGCCAGGCTGCTTATGTTCCTCTATATCTGTGTATTAACATGGATCTGGAGCAACACACGCAGTGACTCCGCTCCACTGACTTGTTTCTGACAGTTTGTATCTCTCATACTGCAGGCTTCCAGCTCTCACAGTTTAACATTTCTCAAACTCAAGTAACAGTATGAGTGTGTATGTGCAACTTCGGGTGTCTGGCTCTGAAGCGATTCTCGGTTATAATTGCACACCACGTCATAGGGGACCCTTTAGCGCTCTCGGATTTGAGCCATGTCACTGTAAGCGCGCAAGAGATGTCAGACAAACATTTGGAGAAGAGGATGGATGAATAAATTACAACGGGAGGGGGAAAAGTTGGGAGTTGAGAGAATAGGCGGAAAAAGAAATCTCCACTCCACTTTATTACCAGCTTGTCTGGTGTAGAACGGCCCGATTAATTCAGACAGTAAATTCCTGCTTGTCACATTTCATTGGAACCACGTCACACGCACCCTGTCAATCCTGACAACCCAATGAAGCAAGGAAGGTGGCAAAAAATGCTAGAAAAAAATAATAAAAATGGACGTAGCTGAAGAGAACTGTGAGAAAAATTAAGAAGCCTCACCTGTCCTAAGAATAATACCTCACATTGACCTTCTGCTCATCTGGGAATTACTTCGAGGCTCTTGTGAAGGATATATCATGATGGCCTTTCACAGCTGATACAAGATTTAGCCATTTACTTTATTCTCTGCTAGTGTATATAGTTGGGCTGTGTGTGTCCAGGGACCCCTTGTCTGGCTTAAAGTGAGAGGGGAGGAGGGCAGAGGTAGGTGCGAGGGAGAATACAGAAGCTATTTTTAGACATGTGTTGCTGTAGTGCATGCATATTGGCTCAGACTTTAGAACAGGAGAGCTGACAATCGCTGTTGTTAAGGCGCACATATTTTCCTCATAGATAACAATATAACAGGTAGAGTTTTAATTAAAAATAGTGTATTTGAAAAATGTCATCAGTGGAGTTTAATTGGGGAAAATGTTCATATCACTGCCACTTGTAACTGATGTTGTTACTGTTGTACACTGCAGGTTGGCCCTGCGTTAGTAATGAAGAAGTCCATTTGTACAATTATTGAGCACATATCACCCCAATCTAATGATCCATACAATGAGTGACGTGCCCTGGAGACATATAGATCTCCTCTCATCACCTTCTATAAATATCCTGCTAAACCTCCTGTGGGCCTGTTGTGGCCCTGGTCACAGTCCAGCAATGTACAGCTGGGTTACTATTGACTACAGCAAAAATAACCAGTTGGCTAATACAGTCTGTCCACTTGAACTCCACGTGCGAAGTTTGGCACATAGGCGTACACATGTACAAAGCCTACTACTCTTGGACCTGCTCCTAGGCTCCAACCAGACACCTATTTAAGTACACATATTTGTTGTCGTCATCAGAAATGTCTGCCTGCTGGTGTGATAATGGGCATTTTTACTTGATGTCTTAGCCTTGTCTGACATATCTGACCTTTCTAATCCTCTCTGTTGACAGAGGGTGAACCCATTGAAGCAATTGCCAAGTTTGACTACATTGGACGCTCTTCCCGGGAGTTGTCCTTTAAGAAGGGTGCCTCCCTGCTGCTGTACCAGCGAGCGTCTGAGGACTGGTGGGAGGGACGTCACAATGGCATCGACGGCCTGGTGCCACATCAGTATATCGTCGTTCAGGACATGTGAGTTTAAACTTGACTTTGCAAGCGTGTCTTTTCACTTTCCACGTGATGAACATGTACATGCGGCTGTGGCTCAGTTGGTAGAGCGGGTCAGTCGGTAGAGCAGGTTGTCCAATGACTGAAGGGTTGGCAGTTTGAACCCTGGCTCCTACTGTACACAACTCGAAGTGTCCTTGAGCAATACACTGAACCCCAAATTGCTCCCAATGGAGCCTCGCATGGCAGCCTACTGGTGTGTGAATGGGTGACCGTGAAGCCAATGTAAAGCGCTTTGGGCACTATAAATGTGTAGAAAAACACTAAATAAGTGCAATTTAAAGTAGGTGATAGTACACTGATTATATATTAACACTATCAATATTTGACCCTTGTATTTGTTTCCAAAAATTGTACTTTTCACACTTTTCGGGACACGTTTCTCTTGTTTTAAATTCAAGCTAAGACGCTGCATGATGCACAGAGCTTGCACGCATACTGCATACTAACAAGTTAGGTCACCTCTAACAGTCTAACTCTAACTGTGTGCAGGTTTTTAAGTAATTAGATTTTTAGAAAAGGGTTTTATACTAAGTAAATTTAACATTATCTCAAAACTAGATCCATACAAATGGTACATTTAATTGAGTCACCTGGAAATGTTGTTACTATGCTAGGTAAATACTAAGTTTTTTATTATTATTATTGGTAAACAATTACTTAAGCACACCATCAAACCAGCGTTAAGTAAAATAAATGTTACGAGGGTTACTTCTCATTTGGCTATATTTGTAGTGATATATTTGTAGTAAGTCATCAACACGATTAAATCACTACACAGGTATGACTGAAATTTGGATCTATTATCTGTTGCTTAAACATGTTCTGTACCAGATAATGACAGACATTCAATTTTTCACACGTCACATCACACAGATTTGCATTGGTGATTGATTTGAAAACAACAGATTTAATGATCCATTCCATTCCATGATCCATTTAGTCATTGTTTCAGTGTGTTTGATTGTGTTAAATGAGATCTGATATTGGAGTTTTAATGACGGGCGTATCAGAGACATGTAGTCAGGCAACTCTTGTCGCTTGAAAGCAAACATTGAATAAGGCATGACAGGTAAACCTTACATTACACAGGATGTCTGCATTTTATCAAGTTGTGAAATATGTCATCCTTAAATTAGGCTTTAATGTCCTTTAAAACTGACAATTAATCCTCTCAAATCTCATTAAAATTCCATAGTCGATAAATGATATTGCTACAGTATATTTGTTTTGTAAGTTCCATAGAATCTGTCAAAGTGGTGAGTAGTGTTTAGCATTTCAGCATAACATAGCTGAGATTAAAATGAGTAGAGCTTCCATCAATCATTCATAGTGGAGGAGTTCTGGTACAATATGAGCTTGAACATCAGTAGCAGAAACATCAGTCATGGAGAAATGTAATATTAGCTGAATGGGTTCAAGGCAATAATTATGAAGTGTATTATATTGTTATTTATTTGAAAGTGCCTCAAAATGTCATATATATTTATTCCTGTAACCTCCAGATCCCCTTATTATTATATTATAGTATCATGTAAATATTACCAAGTAGGATAAATATGATTTCATAAACACTGATAATAAAAAGGAACTAAAATCCAACTGCATCATGCGTTAGCACTAAAATACTAATACTGTCATTTCTAACCAAAACACAACCTATTTTCCCTTAAAAGTATGTAGTAATAGCAGGCTGTTTTGTTTGCAGACGCAGTTCTGCAGCTGAGCTTTTCACTCTGTTTGTAATTAAAATAATATGAGCTGAAAGCATGATATTGTATATTTGATATATTTTATATTTCCATGTATATTTTGTCTTTAAAAAATAACTCATATTGACATAGAACATTGGTTTATGGGGTTTTTGGAAAAATCTGTTTTCCAGGTTGAGATTCTGTAAAAGTGGGTCATGACTTAACGACAATGGGGAAAATGCTTGCTCCAAGGAGATATCAGTGAAGAACAACAGGGTTAAACAACATTTGTTTTATAAGAGTCTATGAGCCATTACTTGAACCATTAGGGTCATGCAGACATGAACTTCAGCCTTCTTTTTTTCTGCCCACCATTCCGGAACCTCTTCTCAGCTGTGGAGTGTTCTCCATCTCTAGGGCCCTTAATGTGTCTTCTTGTCACCGTCTTTGGCTCTTAGCCCTAACAAGCACCATGGTGACTGTTGGTACTTAATGGACTGGATTTACTGTCTCGTTAGGACGGGAAAAGAATCACTCCAATCACTTAGCGGCTGGCCGACAAAATGGTCATTTAGACTACCTTCCCCTCTTTTTCTGTTCTCCTCTTTCCCCGCTACTGTCCCATCACTGTGCCTCTATCAATAATTCACTAGGAGGAGCACTGCCGGTGGGGTGTCTTCTTAGTTAATGAAAGAGCATGGGAATTTACAGCTGTACGGATTGTCCCTGAGCATTGTAACATGCTGCCCTTTACTTAAACAGCGCTGACCGTGGACTGTAGGAGCAGACGGGGTTGTGATCTTCACTTGTCCCATAAAATTGTCAAGAATAAAACATGTAGAGAGATGTGTGAGGCACCACTCGAGCACAGGAAGTCTCCTCTCAAGGCTCGGCTGTCAGGGTGTCCAAATTATCTTGTGTATATAAATTTTGTTTATTTCTGCCTCTGCTGTTGGAGAAGAGCTCGTCCTAGTTCCACGAGCCTATGCACATTCATGTAGAGACAGTAAATAAGTGGCTATTTTTTATTTCGGCTGATACATAGCATCAAAGGCAGCTGTGTAGCTCAATGGCTCTGATTACCACCATCTGACAAGTACCAAGTGTACCCAGTATCCAGTCACACACCTCACTGAAACCCATACAGCCGCCACAAGGCTTCACCATAAGACTAAAAGGCCCAGTAACATGACTCATCTGACTCTTTGGACCTTGAGAGAAACATGCTGACGCAACAGGAAACCAATATCAAATACTGTCATCGAAGAATAGAGTAAAGCGAAAAGCTGACTGATTCGCTGATTTCTCCTTTTTTCATGTCTGTCTGTCACTTCTTCTTGCTCGTTCTGTTTCAATGTCACTCTGTCTCTGTGTCCCAGAGATGACAACTTCTCAGACACTCTGAGTCAGAAGGCTGACAGCGAGGCCAGCAGCGGCCATGCAGGAGATGATAAATGCTCAGGAAAAGACATGAGCTCGCCTAGTGACACTCGCATTTCTGAGGCCTACATCACCAGGTTGGTTTGCACTCTGCTGTTTTATTAATGCATCTCTCTGACACTTTGTACCAATGACCTCAATTAGGAATCTGAAAACAATGATGCATGCAGATTAGTTTCACCAAAATCATTGTTATTGTTTTCAAACAGTTGGTTTAGATTCCTGTGGTGCAAGTGAAGACTTTTACACGCCTGTTTAAAAAAAAATCTCTGTAAAATATGTCAGTGGTCATTTAGGAATGAGAATTACACTAAGAGTCATATCCTGTAACTGTCACATGCCACCCATTTTTTCTAAGCCACACATCTCCCAAACATTCTGACAAAAAAAAATTACCTTCTACTGGAAGACACATTAGGAGAAAACTGACTTTGTGTCTCTTCCTCAAAAACACACATGTGAGATCCAGGACCACATATACATGAACAGCAAAATTAAAGTTCAAATCTGTTTTGTTTTTCTGTATTCGTTGTTTGGAGGGGTGGGGGGAGTCCAATCCATTATCAAACAGTCTAACTTTATTTCTACAAGAATTTGAACACCTCATCATCCGAGGTGATATGAGTAGCTTGAGGAATGAATTGAATACCCCCATAGTGGACACATAGGAAAAGGAACCCAGTGTGTTTGTAATAAAGAGTTATTCCTCGAATGAGACTGGGCTGCATTCCTAAAAATAATCCATTGTTTCTAAGCTTTTAGCAGCTGACAATTTAATAGCATGTCTTTGGTAGTGCCTGTTAAATGAACCGGCCCGAGAGAAGCAGGAAAGCGTTGTACAATATGTACTCAGTTGTCATTGTTACACACACTGCACCCTCCCGTCATTCTTTATCCTCAGCTCAACCGTCTGACTTATTGCCGCTGGACAAAGAAACATCCCCTTTTCTATTTTATTCCAGTGACCAAGAAGTTCCTGTTGCAAAGCATGTGTATTAAATGCCTATTTCAGTGCAGCGCTTAGTCATCAGCAGGTCACACTGGTACATATGGGGAGGACACACACATATCCAATCGCACCTCAGACTTGTTGGCAGCGTCTGCTGGTGGTGTGCCAGTATTTAGTCTTCTCCCCTCTTCATTGCTGCATTCTCATTACTCATGGTGGGTTAAGCAACCTTGAAATGTCTGATGCTGGCGTTTGGAAAACGTGAACAATTCCTGTTATATTCTCATCCATACTCATCCCTCTACTTCACTGGTGGTGATTCACACTCCTAGCAATAGTTACGACCCTGCAGGTATTTGTATGCAAATGGAGTTCATCTGGATGAGTCATATTTTTCACATCAGTCTTAATGAACGCACTGAAATTCACTAAGCCAGTGTTGACAGGAGTCTACCTGTCAGCAGCTCCCTGGTGATCCCCACACCTCTCTCTTTGCTGTCTTCCTCCCTCACTTTATGTTCTTGAATTCAGACAATTCCCTCAATTGTTGAATCATTTATATCCTGAGCTTAATATAGATTTTTTTTTTCCTCTTCTGGTGTTTTCAACCAGCAACTCCCTTACCATATGGCTCTCTGACTGGTTACATTTAGAGACTGTGGCATCAAGACATAAGCGAGCCTTTGTAAACAATTTGTTATGTTAGTGATCCAAATGGATACTTTTAGTGAGGAGGATACACATTGCTGGGATCAAAACAAGTATTACAATCGGTCTGCCGTCTGATTGTATAGAAACCCATGGAAAACTCTGTGAATAAAATTATTATCAACCAAAGCAAAAATAAACAAAGCCAGAGCTGTCAGCAGACTGACAGCTTGTAGAATAGTACTGTCTGTGAAGCTGCCTGTTAGTGCACACTCCATCCCTAGAGGGAGACTTTTTTTTTTAATGTAGGCACACTGCTCCCCCTGCAGGTTGAAATCTGGATCTACAGTTGTTTACTAGGAACTCGGTTTCTTTCTGCAGTCATAAAAAAGTTCTTTTTTTTTCCTTTCTTCCACCAGGCACGCCAGCCTGCAGTGTTCCACTTCTTATTTTTTGTTTTCATTATGTAAGCTTCAGCAATTTCAATCTAACTACAAGTGTTGCATTTATGTTAGTGTGTTATGTCAACAATTGAAGTATAGACTTGAGGTAGAGGTGCAGCACACACCTTTGCCATGAAGTGACCTTTGTGTCATGAAGTGGCGCCAGTTGGGAGAAGTGACAGCACTGTGGTTTTGTTAAAAACACTGCCATTACATTATGTAGTTCTCCTATAGTCCTGTATATCTGTTCTTATTTGTCAGATGTGATGATGAAGCTTCATGTAAATTTTAATGGTAGTGTCATTAAGTTTAGACGGTATTCATTAGGCAGACACGTATTGTCAAATGAAGACATTCACTTCAGGATACGTAGAATATTTCACTTTAAATATGTATTGGTTCTGAATTTGTATTTAATATGTACATCAAGTTTAATATCATATAGCAGATAATTACCTCTGGTGAAAAACATGCAGATAGACTGTATTATTCAATTAATGAGTAATACAATGTAATTCTCAGTATCTTTGGCAGGGGTTGTGATGCTTTGTTTGAAAATTACAGCTTTGACTCAAGTTGTCTCCAGTTACTATAGTGCCTCTAGATACAAATATGTTGAATTCAGCCTATGAGAGGCAGCCAGAGGAGGATGTGCTGCTTTATTGGCATTTTACGAACCAATAGAAATGCTTCAAGGAGATAGATGTTACTATGGAGAAACAACTGTGTCTGTGTGAGTATCTAGGGTTGTGTGTCCTATCATGCATGTGTTGCTGCGTGCTCAGCCCTCTGTGTTTCATATATCTGCATCTCAGATAAGGTTTGCACAGTCCTGTTCTGGGTTCAGAGGGAGGACAGCTGTAGTGCTGAGACAGCTGGAGTCTCTCACATGGAGCTGTTTTGGTACAATGATGAACAACAGGCCTCTCTCCTCTGGCCAACAGCCAGGCCCACTCTACCTGGTTCCCAAATATGTGTGTCTGACTTCAGAGCAATGACATCAGGGCTCCTTTCACAATACTTGTGGCAGCTGTGGTTGTTCTTATTTTTTATTTATAAGTTTGATTCATTACAGGTTGTCTATTTTACACATAGAAAACTCATCACATTTCATGGATTCATTCATTCACTGTTATAACCAAATGAATGAAAAAAATATTGTAATTCATGTTATTTATTTTAAAAGGATTCAGAAGATTTAAGTTATAACAGCCGATTTCAAGTTTTTAATTTTTAAACTTGAGATTTAGACCTTCAGGTAATAGTACTAGGGAGTTTTTATTTTCATTTTTGTGTTGTATGATTATTAAATATGATTCCAAAACCATTGTTTATTGGATGTCCCCCTTATTTGCAATGTCAAAATGTTATTATATCAAGTTTTGCTACTTTATTTTCAGTGCTATATCACCCACTGTGCCAGTTGAATGGAATGGAAACTATGTTACTGTGTAGAATCCTCTATTTTTTGTTCATGTCAAGTTTTTAATGTACTACTTTTAACTATTGGTAGGTTGAGTCGTTTGTTAATAACCATGACTTAAAAGCACCAAGAAGGAAAATGTAACTGGAATGAGTTCCTTAATTTAGCATTTTTGTTGTTGTTGTAAAAGCTCTTGTATAGTTGTTTAGATTAACTCTGTCATTTTCTTCCTTTCGTTCCTCCCCAGTAGGCACAGAAAAAGATCAGACCCTCCATCTCGGCGGCCGCCTGCCCGGCCTAGCGAAGTCCACTGCATGGTCCATCCATCTCAGCAGGGACACGGAGGACACGGGGGACATGGAGGCACACCAGAAATGGGCTCGCCAGTTCTGGGCCACTTCAGCCCTCGGGACATGTTACGGAGTCGTAACCACATGCCCATGGACAGCCCTGAACGCCGACGTCGCACCGGCCACGGTAGTCTGACTAACATCAGCCGCCACGAGTCATTGAAGAAGATGGAGAGCCCTCCAATCCGCCGCTCCACCTCCTCTGGCCAGTACACGGGCTTTTCTGATGCCCATCATCACGGCGGCAAGTCACTGGACCCGGAGACCATCGCACAGGTCAGCGTGGGACGAGCGGCGACCCGACCGCAGCTCCCTCCACCATCAAAGCCCTGCCCCGCCCTGTAAAAACATAGTCAGTCCCTGTCTTCTGCTTCCTCTGGCTGCAACTGTGTCTGTGTGCTAAATACACGCAAAAAAGACTAGCTTCACAGGCAGACAGCAGGGAGCCTGGCTTGACATTGGGACTCATAGCACATTTACTATAACCATGCTTATTAACAAATTGAAAAAAAAAAAGTCTATTTTTTTTGTCTGAATGGTGTTATTGCCTGATTGGTAATCATAATTTGCAGTGGCGGAATATAAGTAAGTACATAAGTTCAAGTATTTGTACAAATTGAGAAATTGACATGCCTGTTCTTTACTTAAGTTTTAGTCCTTTAAGCTCATACTCCATTACATCTCCTGTATTACAGTGCAACATCTCCTATATTACAGCGCATTCTTTTAATCTACTGAGTGGTGTATAAAATGAAAAATGTAAAAAAAACATTTACTTCTGATACTTAAAACTACACTTTTCTGATAATACAGATGTTTTAATAAAATTGTAATCCCAGACTTTTATTTGATGATTAATGGAGTATTTGACACTGATATTCCAACTTTCACTTAAGTAGAGCATCCGAATACTTTGTCCACCACTGATAATAATTAGTAGATTGCTTTCCAGTGGATGTCCAGTTTTGTGTCACTGGTTTTAGAATACACTCATTTGAACAAAATTAGCCTTGACGCTATCATAGGAATCCAAGATCACAGAAAGCACTTGAAACTGTGCTGGCTGTCTGCCTGCCTACCAGGAGGATGCCAAGATGAACATTTCTTGTCATCTCTGCATCTCCTTCACTGACTGAATTCCTTGGCATGCAAGGGGTGTGGGGAGGGGGGTTGCAGGTGTAGTACTATGCTCTACTAATTCTGTCTTTAATGCATGCTGGGTGTTTTCTTGAAAATCTGTCACTATTGTTCTCTTAACAGTTTTGCAGTTTGCTTCGTGTACCTAACATGACACTTGTGTCACTTCCGTTTATATCAGCTCTTTCTCTGTGACTTACTGGTTACTTCCTACATCAAGTATTTTGTGTTTCTGTGTATTTTAACACCAATCTCCTCGTTTCTTTTTTTTCATCTTAGATTACACTCCTTCCATGTCTGTCTTCTCTTACACGCCCACTGTCTTGTCTCCTGCAGGACATAGAAGAAACCATGAACACTGCACTGAATGAGCTGCGTGAGCTGGAGAGGCAGAGCTCGGCAAAGCACGCCCCCGATGTGGTGTTGGACACCTTGGAACAGCGCCAGACCTCTGGCAGCGGTGGGGGTCCCACGCCGGCCAGCTCCAGCGAGTCCCTCAGCCCCATCCACAGCGTTATGTTGAGGTCTGCTGCCAACACTGAGCCTCCCATCCGCCGCAGCACCAGCTCATCCGGCGACACTATGAGCACCTTCAAGCCTGTGGTAGCACCCCGCATGGGAGTGCAACTAAAACCCCCGGCCTTGAGGCCCAAGCCCATGGTCCTGCCAAAATCCGGCCAGTTACCACAGCCTCCAGCTACAGGCTCTCAGGACCCTCTGGACAAGTCCTGCACCATGTAACCTCTGGGATTGACACCACAGATGTAAAACAAGTCTGTCCTTTTTAGATATACTATAAATAATATCTAAGAACATGTAAAATACGGACCTGGACAGGAGGAAACTATTTGCATATTGAGATGCGTGTGTTCCTTTAGTGTTCTGAAGACTAACATGAGATGATAAAGGGGACTTTGTCAGAGGCTGGTGTTGGAGTGCAGGGGGATTTGTCAGATGGACAAGTCACGTCTGAATAACCTGCACAGTTGGGTGCAGGTGTTGATATATTTAGGTTATTATCTAATATGTCTCTTTTGTATTTGATTCAAACAACAAATCACGAAGGCTTCCTTCAGAGTTTTAGATGTACACTAGTTTAGATTACAGATGTTCATGAACTGTGTCTGTTTGAACAAAACACGGTGCATGTAGCTCCTGTTTACCACTGACCCTGAAACAGAGCCTCATAACAACTGTAGTGACCACACAGACATTCTCACACACACAACTAGAATAGTTTTGCTCATAAGGGCCGTTGGAGGGGGTGTGAAAAGGCCTTCCAAAACCAATTTCACTTATTAAATGTTAATATTACAAAGGTGCTGCAACAACCTGGACAGAAACCAGTACAACATTGGACTCATCACAGGCCCCTGGAGCCCTTCATGGTACTCTAGTTAATAAACTCATGGTACTGATACCAAAAGGCTTTTTTTTTTTTATGGTAGTGTAAACATAGACGCTTTATTTGGCAGGACATAACATTTGTTATGTCTCAGAAATGTACAAAGATCACCTCTGTGCTAGATTCACTCACTTTGTAACATGTTAAACTATTATTGCCTGAAATTAGATATGACTATTGGATAAAACCACTACTGCATTATAAATGTTTTTTAAATTCTCAGCAATTATTTAAACTGCATATCCAATGGGGGCAGCGTGAGAACAAACATCCTCCATCGTACAATATATATGACGCATACATAGTGTGGTTGAGGGGACAAACACCATTGCTTCTTTTAATGCTGTGCTTAGCTTTACCTACCCAAAGAAGTGACTGTACTAGTTGAAACATTTATCTTCTTGTCTCTGTATAGACTGATGGCAGCATCCTCTGGGAGCTCTGCCTGTAGCCATGGACCCTAACGACTGTTAGTGTAAAAGCACGCTGATATTCTCACCCTGCTTCTTACACTTGCGTTCATTCGACTTCTGAAAACAGCAACTCGCTTTGAATATCTCAAGTCTGTTTTTACTTCAGGTAAGAATGTCGGTAACCGTCCCCTGGTATCGCTCTCCATGGTAACCTGGAAGCTTTCTCTCAGCGTTTACAGATGAAAACAGCTCTGATATACCGTGGAGTGGAAACTGTGGGCGGGGGGGGAGACACGTTTGTCGCATTCCGTGATTTACAGCCTATGTCAGTCGGCTCATATGTGGCCAGGGTCAAGTAATAACTTCCCATGCAATACCACCCCCACCATAAAGCTGTACGTGCCAGAGTTCCAGCTGTGTGACTGCACCCTTGTGTGTCTTTTTTTTTTTTTAAGTAATCTCCGTACTGTAGTAAAAGCAGAACTGGGTGCATGTCCTGGGATTGTATGACTCGCAAAATAACACTTTTGAAAAAGACTTGGTAAGAGTTTGCAACAAATAAACAATGCTCTCTTAACAGAAGGTTTACACTATCTTTGACTTGACAGATAATGTGTGTATAATAATCAAAAGTTAAGAGATTTCTGATTACTAACTTTCATTATTTTTATAATCCTTTTTTGTTACGTTTGTTTTGTTTCAGAATAGAATTTAATTTAGAACAAATGATGTAGAATAAATATCCACCTATGAAGCCAGTTGTAAAGATTAAAAAAAAAAAAGTGTGCTATTGTCACCATGTAACATCATCAACAGTAGGACTCAGTTATGCTGCCTGTAGGCGTTTGGCTACTTTGTGGTGTTCTGTATGTACATCTGTAGTACGTACTTGTGAAAGTGCCTTTGAAAATGTTTTAGAGGAGCTCCAGTCATTCTGTACCGTTGCATTTTCATGTCCAATACTGTTGTTTTGAGAAAATGCAATGCAGGACAAAGACACATGAATAAGTATTGATGCCATTCTACAAAACGTTATATTACACAAGAATAAACCGCTTGACTCATTTGTGACATTGCACTTTTATGTATATAACTGTATATATGGCATGTAACATCATAACATTTAGGGTTCTTTGCGGACTTATACCTCAAAGGATTTCTTTCTAATAAAGGAAATAGTTTGTTGAGTCTGATGTGGATTTTTCTTTTGTTGTATTGTATTTCTTATATTTTCCTTTTGTTTGAGGCTGATTTAAAATATTAAGGCCATGCATTCTCAAGTCCAGTGAAATGTTCTAAAAATGAAAGCACCGGGATCTATATAGTACACAAGGTTATTTTTTATTTTTCTATCAAGCTTATTGTCAATTATTACCGTAAACTACTAAATTAAATTACTGTAAACAACATTAGCTCTAATATTGAGAATCAAGCAAAGCTGTTTTTTTTTCCACCCTTTATTTCTGGGCTCTTAAATGTTTTCTTCACTGACTCTGGTGCTATTCTCTTTTACTGCTCTACTGCCGTCTTCTGTGATATTGGGGAGCTTTACTGGGATTTCGCGTCCACGTTTCACTCCAGCCTCAGCGCTGTTCATAGGAGTGTTGAAGCTTTTCTGTTTGTTCCAGGTTTTATTCTGGGTCTTCAAGGCCATCTGGGAAAAACAGAAAAGAGGGAGTCTGTTGGTTTGGATACTACTGCAGCAAAGTTTCATTGTATTGCCAATGAAATTTGTGATAAAGTGAAGATAATGTACTTTGTGAATAACAGGAAATCCAGTAGAGGAGTGACTGTACTCGAGAGGAAAATGCGGTTTACCTCAGCAATTCCAACTTTCCTCTCCCACGTGTGTACACTGTGCTTCAGTGTCTTGTATTTGTCCTTGACATACATGTAGTCAGTGATACCAGGAGCCTGATAATCATCCATCTGGCGGCGCAGATGTTGGTTGAAGAGCTCTGCTTTTAAACGTTCCTTGTAGAGAGAATTGCAGGAAGGGGAAAAAAAACATCCTCAAAAGACAGAAAATGACAAATTGAATTTAAAATTTGCTTAATTAAAAAAAAAAAATGTAAACCTCCTCTGTGTTTTGTATGGCCTCTTCAGTTTTTGCCAGCATCTGTTTCTTTTTAGCAATGTCGTTGGCGAGCTCGGATAACTCCCATGTCACTTTCTGTAGCATGTCCTGTTCATATTACACACATACTGGATATGTTTACTCCGTGCACACGACTTTACCAATGAGACCACAAAAAGAGTACGTAGTTTACCTTATGTGAACTCAGCACACGTTGTACTTTTAAATGAACTATTTGAAGTTCATCGAGATTATCGTCCATTCTGGGCTCATTGAACTCCTGGAGGGTTTCCTGCAACATGGCAACTTGAAATGTTATATTTTACTACTTCCAAGGAAGATGATTAAATAAAAAATAGGAACATGGCTTTCGGCTGCTCTGGGTTTGTTTTTGTATTGTTTTTTTTTCTACCTCGTACTCAGCTTTTCCCATTTCTCGTCTTTTTTGGAGCTGCTGCTGGAGCTTCCTTTCATGGGCTTTCAGGGCCTGGTTCTTCAGCGTATACCTCTCCAACTGGTTGATCTGTTTGTGTATATGAACAGAATGTTTACAAAAGGAAAAGGATAAATATGGAATGAAAATTGCTGGGTATTACATACAGGCCTTCATAAGAGAAAATTGTCATTTTATTGAAAAATAAAAATAAAAATTCAAATGATAAGTGAGAGTCAATCAAGAATATCAAACTTGTGTTTTTTCTCTTCACGGATAATATAAGCTGTGCTAAGGTATCTTTCTTCAAACTTACAAACAATACTTTTTTGCAGTATAAAGGAAAAGCTGCTTGTATTAAAAACATATTGCCTTTTACTGCCATGTTTATACCATTATTTATGTTAGGCCTATCACCATCCACAACCACTTGGTACTTTTACAACTTCTTTTACACATCACGTGTAGATGAAAACAAAACATACAAAAAAAAAATACCTGTTGACATATTTTTCATTTTCAACCATGAAATCTCAAGGATGTGAACAAAAAAAAAAAGCAAATTCAAACAGTTTTTTCTGACTTTGTAACGAGTGATGACATTTGACTCGAGTGTTACCTTTGACTTGTCTTTGATAAACAGTAACATTTTCTCAGGGTCGTTTATTTCTAATCGGTTGTCCTTCAGCGGTTTGAGTAGTCTACGTTCAAGGTCATTTGTGGCTTTCTTAATCTCAACGAAGCGCAATTCTGCTTCTTCCAGAGAAGCCTGTAAAGAAATACCAAACCATTTAGAGAACGTGTATGTGTTCCATCATGTGTTTTCTTCCATTACTGTTACAGGGAGTATTTGCTCACCAGGTAGTAGTCCTGGATTTCTTCATATTTCTGTCTGAGTTTCTTCTGGTCTTGTTGTGTCTCTGCCACTTCGTTTTGTGCCACATAAAGTTTTTGTTTCAAGCTCAGCTGCTGGATGCGATCTTCGCTGACTCGAGACTTTCGCCTCCGTACACGACCCTGAGAAGATAGATATGCACACACATGCATACATACTAAACTAAAACCATTTTAATGTCAGTTCCAAGATTTATTCACATGAAAACATCTGCAGATCATTGCAGGGATTATAACCCAACATGTGTAAAAGTACTGTTCAAAACTGATCAAAGAGTGTTGTTTCATTGTGTTCATTGATTTTGTGTCACTTGTGTTGTTAGCAAGATCTTGTCTGCGGGTGTCACTCCAACCTCTGCCGGGGATGCTCCTGCTGCCTCTGGATCCTCTGCTGCAGTCTCAGATACTAAGTCTTGTGGGTTTAGGCGGCTGATGAACCGTTCAAACAAGTCATTCTCTGCCAGGAGGGCTGCATTGAAACTCCTAGGGTTAAAATGTTAAAGAACATCACAGTCACATATGGAAAACTTGCTTTATTTACTTACTGGCCAAATGCTATATACTCTTTTCTGCAGAACGTCAGATGTTCTACGTGTCCATTATGTTTAAATACATTGTCCATTATAAGTGAATAAATAAAATAAATAAACAGACCTAAGAACAACTATGTTTTTTGCAAAGGTCCCTGGGATTAAAAGTTGATCGCATGTTTTTTGGCGAAAAACGAGATCAACATTTTGAGTAGCTAAGAGAGTATTGGGTGCTAATATTTTACATTTGCATATCTTGAATTAAATTGAAAATATTTTACAAGATACCTTTAAAATTTAGTAGTACCGAAATTTATAACCCTATACATTTAGCCTAGTAAATATTATAGACAAGCGTTTCTGATTGAACGATTTAGCTTAGCTTAGCCACAGTTTAACGTGAAAAATATTTAGCTTAGCTTAACTTGCTGAGCCAACTCGCTGACTAGCCAAGTAACACATACTTAAATTACACGACATACACACATTTACACTGAAAGTGTTAACTGAGAATTGTATTATTATTTTAATTTTACTTAAGTTCTTCTATCCGGTTGCAAACGAATTCTTTTTGTTCTTCATCAACCTCCGTATATGTTTCTTCTGTAGCGGAAAGTTCACCCTCCATGGTTGCTAAGGTAAACTGTACCTCCACATCCGTTGCTAAGGAAATGGTTGCATTCAGGTGCTTCTTAAATGTGCACGGATTTCCAAACACCCACATAATGTATAATGTAACAAATAGTGTAATAACTATTGCACTAAATGTAAAGGTGAGTGGAATGGCTATTTTTTACGTTCCGGTCCCTTCTTTAATATTTCACTCAGATCAATATCTAATCAAGACGTAGCTGATATTGTGCTGTATTTAATTTTAAAAAATCACCTTATACTTTGTGATACTATGTGAAATGCAACAACAGAGAAACATTAACTTGTCGTTGTAATTAGCCATACAATATTCTTTAATTTGGAAAGCTGCATTATAGAGTATGAAGAACCCCCTTGAACTAACAGAATAGAACAAGAAGATTCATTCGAATCCGTGATTAACTTCACTATTTAACGTTTCACTGAATCTTCATTAAATCCACATAAAAGTAACCAACATCAGTATTATTTTTTAAACGTTCCTTGCAACCAGTAGCTTTATTATTATTATTATTATTATTATTATTATTATTATTATTATTATTTTCGTCCATGGTCCCGCTGATGCCAGTACCAGTACTGTTAACCAGCACCGGTACCATTAATTATTATTATTTATTATTAGAATTATCAATTACTATTAATTACTATAATTATTATACAACTGTATATTACTATATAACTGACTATGCCTCTGTATATTACTATATAACAATATAACTATATATAACCGTATATTACTAATAACTGACAATGTCTCTTTATTAATCTTTACTGTTGCACTCAATCTTTTTTCTTTTTATTTCTATTTATATATTTCTATTATTAGGAATTACTCTTATTTTTCATCAGAATTGCAGTATCTCTTTGTGTGTGTCTTGTCTTATATGTGCTGCTGTAACCTGAAATTTCCCCGTGTGGGACTAATAAAGGTATCTAATCTAATTTAATCTAATCTAATGTAATCACGTAACTTTATGTATTTGCACTGACACAGAACGGATCCTCATTGCAGACGAATGTAAACAGTGCTAATGTTTGGCAGGTAGACTGTGCTTAACAGAACGGGGTTGCTTTATATAAATGCTACTTTGTATTTAAACGTCAACGGCTCACGGTCAATTTCATAATTCAACATTAAGGTAATCGATGTTTAACAATAAAACACAACGAGGCAATTGTTAACATTTTAGCGTCACCCTATTTTTAACTATCCAATTTTAAAATCCACCGTAACTGCATAATTAGAGAGGCGGCCGACGTGAACGTGCTACGTACGTGCGCGTACGTGATGTGTGTGACGCAGCACGCAGAGCCCCGCCCCTGGAAGAGCCCCGCCCCCTGGAAGAGCCCCATTGTTTTAGCTTTAATAAAGTTTCAGTTTCGTTTCTGTGGAAAAGAAAAGGCTGCTCGTGCATAGTTCAAACTCCGCGAGACAGAAGTTTGGAAGTCGGCCCGACGACTCCAGAATGTCGACCCTCATTTCAAAATTTGTCACGCAGACCCTGTGCAACAATCAGGGTTGTTTAGATTTACAGCACCTGAAGGAGGCCATCGCGCAAAATTTCACCGTTGCGGAACAAATTCTGCGGGCAGTCCTCTTCGACGACAACAGCTTTGCAATTGAGCCCGAGGCGCAGAGGGACCACGGCCGCCAGCACATCAGCCCTGACAGACTGGTGGTCGCCAAAACAGGTCTCCGCATCTGTCAGGCCAAAGCTGGGGTGTGTTTTGGGTGTGACTGTTTGCACCTTTGCAGATATTTTGTTTGCGGAAACTGCACCTTCGGGTAAGTCCCAGTTTATTTATTTAACGAGCAACGACCAGGAATTGTTTTTAGCTTAGCTCTAGTTTTTGCTCCAGTAACATTGGCTAAGACAATTCTAAACTTGTAATAGCTACATGATTCCTTATATATGTTTTAAATTGGGTGTATGGTTTGGTTTATTTTCACACAGGGTTGTTGTGAAACATTAAGTCTGTTGTCAAACTGCAGAGAGAATAGGGAAATTGTAAACTGGTAAACATTTAACTTGAGCGTCCTCATTTGCCGTGTGTCGTCACAGTGGGCGTGGCAGAGAGGAGTTTGATTGACACCTCCCTTAAACTTCTGTAAACCCGACAGGTTGGTCCATTGACTGACTCGGGATTCACGTGTGCCATCAACAAAGACAGCTGACCACATCCAAGAAGTGTGATGACAATGTTTGTTTTTCAAAAAGAATAGGAAAGAATTTTAAAGGCACAGAAGTTAATTGTAGTCATATAATCTTATTGTTTTGCTGCATATTTTTATTTTACTGCAACACTTTTTTTTTATAAACTGAAAAGAAATGCATGTATCTGATGTGACCAGGAGATGGCAGAAATGCACATCTTTTTGTTGTTTAACAGTCATATGTATACAATAACATTATCTGATATTATATATCATAATATGCCATTATTTATCCACTCTATCCAGTTTAGCCTACAATACGTGATAATCAGTTAATCAGTTAATATGCTTATAAATCTGTGTGCATATACATATATTGTGGTTATTGCCGGTATAACATAAAATGATACAGTATTGTACTCCTCTAAATAAAAAAGGTATACCTAAAGCTAACTGAAATGCATTTTTGTCATTTTCAGACACAAATGTAAAAATCCCCATAGTATCACTTCCCTTCACAATGCAGCCATTCTGAAGAAAAAGGACCTCCAATACCTGACAGAAAAGCAGTTGTTCCAGCTGTTACTACAGAATGACCCTTTTCTGCTTCCTGAGGTTGAATTAATTATTCCTTTTTTGTATTGAACCATCAGTGAATAAATAAACTACCACGTATTCTAATGGCACTGACACAAATTCTCCTTTGTACCCATACAGATATGCCCACACTACAATAAGGGCAATGGTTTGTACGGATCCTGCAAGTTCACCACTTCCTGCACTAAGCCACATATATGCCAGCACTATGTACAAGGTGACTGTAAGTTTGGCTCAACGTGCAAAAGATCTCATGCTATTGATGCAAATGGAATGAGGCTCTTCAGGGACTACAGCCAAGAGAACATTAAAAACCTCTACAAGATCTACAGGAACAAATCCATCATCATGGGCCAACTGGGGAAACAAGTCCTTGCTGTACCAGGTAAACATTTACTGTTTCAGCTCTTTTCCCTCAAAACAAAAGAGTCTACAAAATGTAATTCATACATGTGTGGGTTTATCTCCTGCAGTACCCCTAGAGGTGAGAAACCCAACTAGGCATCCTCCCCACCAATTATCCTGTGGCAACCCTGGAGCTCCTACCATTTCACCTTCTCCAAATAATTCTGAGAATGATGCTGTCGGTACCGAAATCTGCCTCTACTCCATTCAAAGACAATGCCGCTTCAAAGGTAACACTGCCTCTGCCCACAAGAACTCATCGTATCTACCATTTTTTTGTGAATTTTCCAGTTTGGGATTAGTAAAATATTTCTATTCTATAATTTGCCCATATGTTTGTCTAAATCTGTGTTTGAATAAACATGTATCCATGTGTACTACTGTATTAACAACTGCCTTTGTTTACTCTCGTCATTTCTCACAGAGAAGTGTGTTCATGTCCACTGGCACTTGCCGTACAGATGGCAGGTTTTAAACAGTGATGGTGAGACTTGGAGCGACCTGCCTAATATGGAGGACATTGAGAAGGCCTACTGTGACCCCCAAAATGACACAAGCTGTACCGCTTCATCTTCACCCACCTCAGCTCTTTGGAGGGTTTTGTCTTTTCAAAGGTGAATTATGACATGATTGACCATAGGGACATTATACACAGTATCAGGCAAAAAGTAGCATTTTCATGCTTGTGTTTCAAGTTCAACTAATTATTTCCACAATCAGTTAATCGGAGTACATGCTTTTAGCTCGGCTTCCCCAGGTGTGCAGCCGGTTGATTTTATGACAATGAAGTATGGGGGTTCTCCGGTTCGCCGCCTGTCCACAGCCTCGTCTGTCTCTAAGCCGCCTCAATACGTCTTCACAACACAATGGTTATGGTACTGGAGGGAAGACAGTGGAGTCTGGCTGGAGTATGGACGGGTCAGTCATAGTTTAGACAACATGTCAAACCTGTTACAGATTTTCTTTTTTCTTAAGACAATTCTTACAGTTGCGTTCATACAAGACAACATTCCCAACCTACTTTTTTTTCTGTTGGTTTGTTTAGGTGGGTACTGAAACACAAAGGTCTCTCACATCTCAAACCCTGGAGACGGTCTACGTGGCAGACAGAGACACAGAGTTTCGTTTCACTGCTGGAAAACAAGAGTATATTCTTCATATGAAAGACACACAGGGAAACCAGCTGTCACAGATGTTTCAGCAGAATGTAAAATTCCAAACCAAAAGACAGGTCAGGAGGCGGCCTTGCTTTTTGTCTCCTCAAGACGTGGAACTGAAGCTAAACAGGTATTTTTATTTCCAATTACGGACAGAGATGTTGC
>JAPTHA010000024.1:3672773-3684435 GCA_029814585.1 Gymnapogon annona | reverse complement strand
CCCCTCCCCGTCGTCGTCGTCCCATCGACTCCATCGTCGCTCGACTCTCTCACTGTACACCAAACTCGCTGCGCTCTGACCACTGCAACTTTTGCAGACTCCTCACTCCACAGACATGTCGCACAATAGCTGAAGTAAACCTGTCATCTCGGCTCATCATTCGAGCCCCCACAAATACACCGCAGGTAGGATTTGAGCAGCAGAGCCTCTCTTCTGTCGCTTCCCTTGCATCGGACTCTCCGCTCGGAAACGCATGGATATGAATTATGAGCATTTTTCCCACTAATGAACCGGGCCAGTAATGCAGGAGACCACGGCGACTCTCTCATCAGTGTTTCAAGATGGCAGATTTTTATTGAGTTTTGAACAGAAATACCGCTTTATTTTTTGCCATGAATAACAGAAGTCCTTGCACCGATGGCCCCTGTATACGAAGGTAAGCTGCTTTTGTAAATGTGCTGTGTTTTTCCAGTGCAGGGGCTCATACTGTATCAATTGTGGTACGATTGAAATGCGGCTGACACGGAGATGCGTTGCTGCCCTCTCCTCTTAATATTAAAACCACACAGAATATATTTAGACCCACATTTTTGTCAAACACACCCCGGGAAGGCTGTCAGATCCCCAAGTCTATATTTGTGTACTGCAGCTTTATTTATTTTTTTTCATCACAGTTTAGGAATATTACTATATGCTCATGTCAGTCTGAGCCGCGTCCATTAAAATACAACCCGTAAAAGCTGCAAACGCTCCCGAATAAGGTCAAACACCAGCCGGATATTTAGTCCACATGTTTACCAACACCTGGGGATGTTTTTGTTTCGAGCCTCCTGTTTATTCCTGGTAGAAATTATAGCTGGTGTTCAGAGAAGCATGAGGGAATGAAAGAAGGTCGGAGCCCGATCGCTCCGAGGATCGCCTCCATCCACTTTTATTATTCTCTGATCGTCAGATATTGCACAAACTGACCGACTTTACATGTTGCAGTGTCCCCTTTTCCATTGATGCACGTGTTTATTTTTTTGCCTCCTGGAAAACCAAAGGCAAGCTTTAAAGCACAGCATATTCGCTATTGCTGCTGCATTGTTGCTGTGACTAATCCAATTGTGAGAACGATACCCCGTGGTTCAATCTCTTACCATTTGAAGCCATACGGGTTTATTTTCTCTTTTCTCTTTTTACAATTCAGGCAGACTAATAATTCACACACACAAAAAAAGATGTGTTTGTTTTGCAGCGTCGTTGCGTGGACAGTCAAGGTGGGATATAAATGTGACACAATGCAAAGGCGGCGCAATTACAATCCGTGTGTGTTCTGCACGGTCCTACCTCAACTATCGCTGTTACTAATGCATCAGATAATGTGACACAACAGGATAGCACGACATGCAATTCTTCTGTATATTTGTTTACTTAAGCTGTAGCTGTGTGACATTCATAAGTAGGAAGACATGCTGTTTTGGTAGCAGGGCAGATGAATTAAGACAATTATATAAAAGGGAAAAAACATTAGTCTTGTTGTTCATCACAAAGTTTTGTGAATCTGAATGGAGTGGAAAAGTACAAATGATGACCCCGTCACGTCTCTAATATTTATATTTAAGCAACCTCGTCTAAAAAAAATCTTTTTTTGTCTACTCTATAGTCCCTCTGCTGGTATTAAAGGGAAGCCCTCCTTAAAATGACACTAGGCAATTTTTAACGTGGTTTAAAAGGAAATCCTACAAAGATCAGCAGCAAAAGTGGATTGTGATGTGAATATTTAGACACTATAATACACAAAGTAGCAGATGCGCATCATTAAATAGGACAGGGTCTTTGAGAACTCTTCTGTAAGTGATATTTGCCCCTATAGGGATATTGTAGTGATTTTTCATTAGGGGTGTTGTAGCTCAGAGCGTAGCTCCAGACTCTAGCATTACAACATGAAAAGGAAAGTTGAAATGAGACTGCTATGCAAAAGGTAATTAGTGTAAATTACATTCCCTGGCTTTACCCTCCACCACTGAGAGGAGGAGAAGGAAGAGAAAGAGGCGGCAGGGGGAATTAATTACCTTGCCTGTCCTCCTCAGTGTTGGAGGGGGCTGTTATGTAGAGCAGTCATGGAAATGACCAAAGTCTCCGATGGAAAATAGGTTTGGGGGGCCCTTGACATAGAATGAGCCTGCCTGTTATGGTGATTACTCACCCTTGGCTACAGGGCATCTACTAACTTAAATTTGTATGATTGACTACTTCCTCAAGTTGGAAGTTGTGCTTGTTTATGGGAGGTGTTCAGTTTGTTTAGGACTTTTGGCATTTATGAAAATAACCGTGATAGCCATCACGCACACGTCACTTTGTGTACGTTTTTGAGTTTGTTGCCTCTTTCCTTCCTTTTATGATTAGTGTTTGCCTTTCGTCCTTCTTGGCCCAAACGGAAGGCCATCAGCATGCCTCCTGGCAGCCCGGGTAGCGGTCCGATCACCCTGGGAGCCCAGTCTCATAACCCAAACTGACACCTTGATGGATGCCTGATGAACAGCGTAGGTCCAGCAGTCCCCAGCTGTGGATAAACTAATATTCAGACAGCGCCAAACCCTGCCTGAATGTTCTTTGGCCTGGATAGATATAGGTTTTGTTTTGTGCTCATGCATGCATGTGCATATGCCCCAATGTGTGCACATAACCGTACACATGTGCCACCTCATGTTAGTAGGGCAGGCCTGCACAAGGATGAGACAGCTGCAGAACCAGGCACCAGACCTGAAGGCAACTTCATTTACAGATCTGCTTCTCACTGGTCATACAGTACTCCACCGAGGATTCATTCATTCCCGGCTGGCAAAATGAATGCAGAATGACTCAGAGGCTGGTGATGATGACGGCGGTGGTGGCGGCCGTGGCGGTGGTGACAGACAATGTAGCATCACACGCAGAAGAATGTTTTATCCATCCACAAAGCCATTATTTGTTAATGTGACTTTGAATTACCCTGGGATGGAGAGAGAGAGAGAGAGAGAGCAGTGGGAAAGGGGAAGGCACCGTGCCCTCTGTGAAAGGGAAGTTGCTCCTCTGAGGACAGAAGGAAAGAAAGAAAAGGAGATTTTCTCAGAAGCTGCGTTCAACTCTCATGGTTTCCCTCCCTGTTTGCCTCACGCTTGTTTGGAGCTCAGTTGATTGATATCTTCCTCACAGGGCACGACCCAGACTTAGAGTCCAAGGTTGCTGCTTTTTAAACTTTGATTAGAATTGCAGGAAGAACCCTGGGGGCCTATGGGGGCCACGGCCGGGCCGCACCCCCTGGCAGACTCCAGGGGACAGGGGAGAGCTTCTCTTCCTGAATGTTATGACAAGCCGGGTGGTATGTTTTGCTCTTCACTGTCCGCAGTGGGAGGGGGGCTCCACTCTCAGGAAGAGATGGGATGAACGTTAAATAGCTTTTAGAACCGAAAAGTCATCACTCTGCAAATCCTCGTCGATACCATTGTGAATGTTTATCGCTTGTTTTCCCTTTCACTCAGCAGTCGTTTTGATCTGTTTGTTGAACTGATGCATCACCTTATGACTTGTTTGGAAGAAGCTTTGCTCAGAAAGCGTTATGAAAATGGATAAGCTGTCTTTACAAGTATCGCTTTTGCATTATTCAAAGCTTCCTATCTGAAAAGGAAGTGAAATCCAGTTCAGGGATTCTTTGTGGTATTGATTTGTTGAAGCATTTAGTAGAAGAAGCCGAGGCTTTGGAGAGAAACAGAATGTGAGTTTTATGTTGGATGAGGTGTGTGTATGTGTGTGTAGTCCTCCATTGAAGACAGGGGAATATGTGAGCTCTCTGATGTGCTGAAATAGTTCACAGGTGTGATCTGAGGGTTTTGGAAACAGATGGGGGTTGAGGGAGGGGAGCATCAGCCTGAACTGAAATGACAGGTTAGTAGAGGCCAGTCTGACACAAGAGGCCCAGCCTTGAATATGAGTTGAGTACTTCTGGCTATTTCAGCAGCCTAAACTTTTCATATACTCTTTCCAGCAAATTTCTCTAGAGTAAAACTGTCTATAAGCGCCTCAGCACATCATTCTTCTGGCTACTTTTGCAAGGAGGAAATTCGATTGAAATGCAAAGGGGACTTTGCAATTCTCATTTTCTCCTCAGTCAGTAAGCCTACTGTTTTAGCGCTTCTGCCATATGTTTCAGACCTCTCGCAGAAACGACTCTGAAAAGAGCGCTCTGAGGTCCTTGAAGCGGGAGACCACATCAGTTGCTGACATTAGTTACTTTTTATCGAAGGGGAAGAGGGAGGCTGGCCGGGATGGAGCCTCAACCCTGTCAACTGCTTACACAAGGCATTTCCGTGTTGGTTGGCATGCATGTGTGAAAGGCCCTTTTTTCCCCCCCTGCTCTGTTGTTTCTCAGTGCGTATGGTGTCAGCTTGTGTGAAACAGCTGTATCAGGCTCCTGGCTCTCAGGAAACTGTTATGGCATGCACCTTTCTCTTTAGTTACAGGCCTGTAGAAAATGTTTTATGCTTTTTGAATTGCAAGGATTAAAATGTAAAATGTGGTTTTATTTGACGGTACAAAACACATCAGAGGCCCCTGCAGTAATTTACTTTAAACTTAAAAATGGGTTGGTGAAAGTATGGAAACTATTTTTCAGGAGTGGCACAGAGAACATTTTCGCTGCTTTGTCTTTCAAGATCAGTGTGTTGGGGGAAAAAAAAGATGAATGTCCTTCTTAAATCTCAATAAGCTCATCTTGGTAAAAGTAATGTAGTCTGTAACTGCTCTGGACGGCCGAAATAAAAGAGTAGCATCTGTTAAATCGTACAGTAAAGTATCAGTACCTTGTGACATATTCATTGCTTTGATCTGCTATGAGAAGCACAGTTCAAACAAAGGTTCACATCTCACGGCTTCTCAACATAGCTCAGAGTGAATAAAGCCTTTTGTTAACTTAAGCAATAATTACACAGAGATTCCTCACACATAAAGGGCGGCTTTATATTCTGAGGGTGTCAAGACTTTTTTTTGGTATTATTAACATATGAATAATATTGCACAGTGCAGCATGTGCATGATCTGCATTTAGCTCGCATACCGTTTATTGCATGCTCAGTTTGCAATCTCTCATCATCCGCCAATGACCCTTCCAATTCCCATCCCCACCCCACGTTTCGCTGCCCCACCCCCACGTCTATCTTATCTGTCCTTCCATCCCGCTCTGTTTGTTGATAAGCCGAGAGGCCATTGGCCAGCACACATGGTGCCCATGTGACACTTCAGCAACAGCCTGATGGCCAGATTGGAAACCCCATGTATGTGTGTGCGTGTCTGTGTGTGTAATTGGAGGCTGGTTCGAGGAGAGGTCTGGCAACTGTAGCTTTTTTGTTCTCCCTAATCATGACCCCCACCCAAAACCCCTCAGACTCCCCCGTCACTGCCCCCCTTAGCTTGTTTTATTGCCCGGTCCCATCACTAAACCCCCATACCTCATCCTGTCTCTCAGGTCTTAATTCTATTGTTTGAGATAATGTCCCTCAACCATGCCAATCCATTTGACATAGCCCACTCTAGAAGGGGGCTACCGGCCCCGGCTGCATTTATCACTGTCTCGTTTGGCCTTTCAGTTTGTCACAGGGCACGTGCATTAAATGGCTAGAGAAGTTGTCCAAAAGCCTCAAATGCAAAGGCAACAGATGATGTAAGGTACTACAGTTGAATGATTAGCGCCCTCAGAGCCACTCCATTTAAACAAGACTTCAAAATCATCTTTTCATAACATGTGAATCAGTGATGTGATGTCTCTCACGTTTTAATCAAGCTTCTCATAACCATTAGTGTAAAGAGACAGAGTGAAGATAAGACTGGGGTGTTTACAGACATATGTTTATGTGTCTTTAAGATCATAGCACAGAGGACTTAAGGCTACTTCCTACTGAATTTATTGATGCCCACGCACACACACACACACACACACACACACACACACACACACCTTTACCGGCGTCTACCATGTCCAACTGGCCAATGTGGATAAAGTTCTGCTGCCAGACCCATTGCCACTACTGGCTCTGGCCCTTCTTGGTCATGGAAGGGAAGCGGAGCAATGGGCGTCTGCTGGCGGCCCTTCACAGATGGCTGCAGGTACAGCGCTACGCTTGGCTGATAACCAAAGGACTTCAAAGCTCAGACGAGCGCTCAAGCCCATTTCTGTCCAGAGCCAGGAGGCAAAAGGCACAGAGCAAAGAAAGGAGACAGGAGTAGACAAGGCCTGGGCTAGTCAAACCAGTCAACAGGCATGGAAATGAGCACTTTTAGCCCTTTTGCTCGCCTTTCTCTTCTCCAAGTTTTGTTGCGTTCTCTCATGTTCTGTCTTATATACAGTCAGACTCGTCTTAATCATCTCTTGTCATTCCCTTTCTGTAAACATGTTCCATCTTATTTGAACTTTATTTTCACATCCTCGACAACTGAGCTGAAAAGGACGTATGTTGGAGCTTTTTGTCACAGTATGTAATACTTATAAGAACTTTATTCATATGGAACCTTTAAATTAATGTCGCAAAGTGTCTTGTGGTGAAAATGTGATGAACTCAATCACAACCTGAAAAAAATGAGAACATTATACCATGTAAAATACACTTTATAGTGTGGTCTGTGGCAAGTGCATAAACTTGTTGATTAAATCTCGGCGGTTTTAAGATTTTTAATTATGAACCTGAGCTCTGTATGTTTAATAGTCACATTATGCTGTTGAATGCTGGAACCACAGCTTTTATGAGCTTTTAAGGGAAAATGTAGAGAGGAAAGATGCTAAAAAGTTAGGATTTGACAGTCCAAAGAGTCTTGTCATACTTCTATACTACTGGTGTGAGAAAATCCTGTCTGGGAAGAAGGTGTTCCGCCACAGCTGTAATGCAATGACAGTTTGGGACATATTTATTAATACCATGATGCAACACAGTGAACTGTAATGGTATTTGTAGCAACCTCTTCATTCCAGTAATATAAGGTTTCAAGTAATATTTAAACATCTGTTAGCATTTTACAGTAGCAGTGATGATATTTGTTTTAAGTAGCATTATTAGGTCATTTTTTTTACATTATATTCATAAATACCCTTTTTTCCTTCTAAAATGTTGTCTTAAATTTCTATTACATTATTTGATTTTTTTAGAAGACAATCTTACAGTTCCACTCATACACTACAAGATGACATTCCTAAACAACAATGGCAGGGTCGGAGACAACAGACATAGACAGAGCCAAAACAAACAAACAAACAAGCAAAAAATATATATAAATAAGTGAATGGTACGAGACATAGAGAGACATATGTTGACCTCACACCTCCTAAGTCCTACAGTCCTCTTACATTTCTTATCGATGCACCCTTTTTAGATATATGTTTATATGTTTTATGTTCATCCCTCGGGAAGGTAATTTCCCAGAGGAGCCTTCTCGAGGGATGAATAAAGTACTATCTAATCTAATGTAATCGAATCTAATAAAATATAACAGACTTTATTGTCATTGTAAAATGCAAGGAACTTGGCGATATATTATATATAAATTTTAACACTACTGTTAAAAGTATGAATACATCTGTGTGAACGTATGCAGCCAAGCCAGTACACGGCAAACAGGAATGCAGCAACAGCAGTTACATGTTGATATTGCCTTCCTGAAGAGTGTGCAGCTTGTTTTTTTTCATGCTGCACACCTTTTAGATCCACTTCTGACTTCAAAGCCTGAGGCACGTTATGGCCATCCAGCAGCTCTGCCTGGCAGCCTTTTGAACTGACCCCTTCATTCAGCCTGAGAGACAGAGAGTGAGAATGAGTACGGCAGAAAGGGACTGACAGAGATTGAAAAAGTGCGGCAGCAATGGAGGGAGGGACAGGCAGCGTAGGGTGGAGAGATGAATACCCTTTCTGCTGGGGCCCATAGGCCTCAGGGACACTGTGAGAGGTCATGGGGTGTTTGGGGTTTTTGGCGGTTGGCCGGGGACTGAGAGGAGGGGGCTCCGGTTTAAGAAGGATTTGGTCCATGCTGGTTAAGAGGCGTTGGGGGTCGTAGATCCGGACCCTAGCCTCCTTTAACCTGTCTCTTTTATTTATTTATTTTTTTACACATGGATCTGTGTTGTCTGGTCAGGCGCCTTGTCTCCTCAGCTCCCCTGATAGAACACAGCAGCTGATAACAAACAATCCCCTCCATCACTTTTGACGGAGCTGGCCCAGAAAAAGGCCAAAATTTGACCTTTAGCTACTATGAGGACCTGTGCTCTTTCCTTCACTGCTCTGTGTCCGATCCAGGCCCGTTGTTTTTTATCCCATTAGGCAATTGCAAGACAACAGCAGACTCACACATTCATATATGGACAAAAGTCAGTCCATTTGGGCATAAAATTTGCTTTAAGGGGTGCTATACACACACACACACATATATAGTTTATGCTATATATATATATATAAGTGTTGAGCCAGGAACTCCCTTGAGATAAAGCCTCTTCTTCAAGGGAGACCTGACCCAGAGTCATGTCAGTACAGCAAAAATAGAACTATCACAGATAGACGGACCTCACTCAGATCATACCAACGTTATGGTCTCGAAGACTATAGTGTTCTTGACTTTATTCACAACAACGTATCTCACAGTTTACTGAATCATTATTTACTGATGTCCCACAACTCATCTTTTCCATCTGTTTACAGGCCTCTCAGCTGTGACAGGGCTGGGAGTTTAGAATCAACACTGCAGATGACAGAAAACAGACCCAAACTGGCAAAGTGTTAGATGGAGGGTTTTTTTTTTTCAGATTTTATTACAGCTACAGATAACATTGTTATACGATGTTTAACAGTGCAATCAACTATATCAGTCCTGTCTTGGTGGTGTATATGCAATCCTGATGAAATATGTATTTTTTATACATAGCCACTGTGTATGTGGGTGTTAAAGCGATGGTCAGAAGATCCATTTCCTGTCTGGGTTTGGCTGCTATTTGTGACTGTGAGGACACTGTAAATATAATCGGCTAAAGCCATGATTTTCACACTGAATCAGACAGAGAGGGCTGAGTTGGCTAGTCATATTTATTACCTCAACTCTGTGGCCAGAAGGACTCAGTGGCTATGTTTACGACACACTGTCAGCTGGATTAAGGACACATATGCCTTGCTAAATTAGTATGTGAGCACGTGTTTGTGCGTGTGCTATAATCTTCTAAAAGCTGCTTGAATATTAAAAGAAAAAGAAAAGACGGAATGAGTGAGACATGCAGGACTAAAGAGAAGGATAGGGTAAAAAAAAGATGATGATGGGAGATTATGAGATTAAAAGAATTTATTAAGCATGCATATGAATGAGTCACCTGCAGTATGAATGCAGGAGTGCATGTTGAGGCACTTAAGAAGAAGAGAAAAAGGCAATTGCAGTTTAAATTAGTCTGATGAGCAGTGGCCTTACACACCCCGCTGAAATATCACACACTCATGTCGCTTGGGTAAGCATGTGTGTCATCTCTGGCTTGTATTTGATAGCAGGGAGCAATGGGAGGTGAGTGTAGTTGGGGAGGAGAAGTCCGGGGCGTATAAAGTTTAGCAGCTCGTGCATGTTTCTGTTGCTTCTCCAAAGTGATAGCCATGCACCGGCATAAGGGCCTGCTATTATCAGGAGCGCTGGCTGGGCCTTGTGTCAGCTTGTCATTTTAAAGCGACCGTTGTCATCCAGTTTCAAGCTGACAACATGAAAGCGACGGAATGTAAAGTAAAAGCCAGCCTCTGGGTGGTTTTACCACCAGAGTGTAAAACAAACAAGAGTAAAATAACAACTCGGCAAACTGTTTTCACCACTTATTTCATTGCATGGCTATTTATTTCTCTCTTTATAAGAAAAAACAAAAGAGAGAGAGAGAGAGCGAGAAAGAGATCCCACTCAGTTTAAATGCAGCTGTGTTTTGGAAATACAGGATCTCACAGGGTTGTGGTTGGTCTCCAGGTGCCTGGGCAGGTCGGACTAGTTCCACTGTAGTCGGAGTTCATTGCTGGGTTTTGAAGAGGTGGAGCATTGAATTAATCCCTCTGGGTGTGTGTATGCATATATTTGTATGTGTTTTTTTATGACAGTTGCTTTATACATGTTCCAACTACAAAGCTAACATGTCACAGTTTGACAAATGTAGGAGGAACACCAGAGAAGCACACATAGTCAAAAGGTTAACCTTATGTGGAGGAAATGCACTGAAGCATTTCTGTGATTACACACCCACTTACACGTGCATGGACAAAGTGTACTCACATGAAAAAGTCATGTGAGGTGTTGTGCCGTGCACGTCTGCTAGATATTAATGCAGCAGACTTTGGTTGCTAAATTGAAGAAGAACACACCCTAAACCAATGCTTAGTCGTCTGTTCCATGGGACAGGGCAGAGTGGCGCAGCGCAGAGCGATGATCCTGCCTCCTTAAAACACTATCCAGGGCGGTGCTCCTACTGGCCGGCGTCTTTTCCCTTTTTATGTACCACATTTCTGAACACATTTGAACATTTTCACAGCTAAAAACAGAAGGGTGAAGAACTGAAGGAAACACTTGATGTCCACAGGGCAGGAGTGTTCAACCAATGGTTTGATGACCATAAAAGTAATGTGAATCATACAATATTTCGCTCACAGTCTCTATCGCTCAACCTGACTGGACACCTATTAGAACAGAGACCTGCGTGTTCAGTCCTCCAGTAGAGTTCACAGGCCTCAGGTAAATGCTGCTCCAGCTGCACATGGTGGTCCACACCTTACCAATACATTATATTGTTACACCCCAGGCTAGGGGAACTAGGGCATAACATAAAGTTTTGCCCCTTCTCCTTCTGTCTGCGTCCCAAATTACAAAACAAGCTGCAAAACGAAAAGTCAAATTCAATTAATTTATTATAGTTAACAAAAGGGTTCAGGGAGGGTTTATTCAAAACAATAAAATGATTCTAAAACGGAAAATACTCATTCATCTAATTAAACAAAAGACAGTCCCTAAAACTCCCTAACCAAAATAGGAGAAAACTGTGAACAAAAATGGCTTCCCTCCCCTACAAAAGCTTACTCTTTACCATTGAATTTACAAATAAACAAAACAGATCAATCTATTAAAATTTACAACTTAAACACACAGGTCAGTCGATTAACACACATTTGCACCACACAGAGTCCCAGCTGGCCTCAGACTGCTTTTAAATCCTCTGTCATCCAATCAGGGTCCTCCTCCTGGAACACAGGCAATCAAACACAAAAAGAAAAACTCCACCCTGTGTCCAGGAGGAGACAGTGCACCCAAACAAAACAAAGCAATAATGACCCAGGGTCATAACAATTATTTTATATATATTGTATATGTATACATACAGTATATATACACTATATTACTAAATGTATTTGCTCACCTGCCTTTCCTTGCATATGAACTTAAGTCACATCCCATTCCTATTCCATAGGTTCAATATGAGGTGGGTCCACAGTTATAACAGCTTCAACTCTTCTGTCAAAGGCTGTGAATAATGTTTAGGAGTGTGTTTTGGGGAATTTTTTGACCATTCTTCCATCCTCACATTTGTGAGGTCACACACTGATGTTGGAGGAGAAGTCCTACCTCTCAGTCTCCACTCTAATTTATTCCAAAGGTGTTCTATAGA
>JAPTHA010000024.1:3609148-3638990 GCA_029814585.1 Gymnapogon annona | reverse complement strand
CACAAGAGTCGGGCAGAAAAACTTAAAAGTAGGAAAAAGTTACAGAGCTGCTATAACAGGCAGCCACTAGGAGGGCGGCAGCTTTATGAAATGAAAATTTCCTGAATTTCCCTAATTGTCCTGAATGTGGAGACAAACACATTAGGTGGTCACTGTAGGGCTGTGTTGAGATAAGATGGCATTTTGGGGTCATGTGCCACTGTGTGACCTCAAGTATCAGCCTGTTTCCAATTCCACTAAACAGCCGGCTCATGTATACTGTGCTGTAGTTTGTTGTTTGTATAGCATTTAATATGGATGTGTGTTCTCAACTGAACTGTGTTTTAGAAACACAGTAGTGGGTTCTAAAACACATTTTATTTGTTTAATTTGATCTATAAAATCTTAAATGCTTACTGTTTCCTCAATGTTAGTCCATCTATATAAAACAGTACAGAGCACATTGCACCAAGTACTGTGGTTTCTTCTCTCCAGTCCTTGTTCTTGTGATTATTTATAACTTCCTCACAACTAGACACTACCTCCTGTATTTATAAGTCTCCTAATAACATTTAAGAACATTATTTGGTTTGCTGTGTTCTGCCTCTGTGTGTATGCATCATGCCAGCTGTGCATTAAAATCCCTGTGGGTTCAAATACTTGGCACAGCAGACAAGGGAGCTGTGGCAGTTTCAGAGAATGTGCAGCACAGACTAGCCTTCAGAGAAGAAAGTGCTGGCTTTCTTCCTCAAGTCCTTTCCAGTGGGTTTTGTTGTAATAGCATGTTGACTCAATTAAGGTACCAGTGTAGGTTGTAATTAAGTCTAGAGATTTCTCTAGGGCCAAGCCACAGGCGTTTTGGCTTGTATGAGGCGATGCAGTAAATTGAAGATGACACTGCAGAAGGATATATTTTTTTTTTGTTGATGCTTTTTATAAGTGATCTGTTCAGTGCACCCTGCATTATAAATAGTCGTCTTCCTCAGCAGATTCTGTGGCTATTTTCAAGTGTGTGTGATTCGACAGAGCATCTGTAAACTACAAAGAGCTGCAACATTACCAGCGGCTGCTGAGTCACAGTGGTGAGGCTTTGGTGGGTTCCTTCTGGCAATGGCATTAATGGACTAGCCTTTAAACTTGTACTCTGTTCAAGATCTGCTTTCAAGGGCAAATGTAAGAAATGGTCTTAACTTAATTATTGTGTATTTTCTTGTGCATTTGGTTTACATAGCCATGTAATATCTGTAATTCAAGCATTTCTCTTGGTTTTGGTTTATGTGATTATTTATAACCTCAAGAGGCATAAGACAATCATAATCTCAAGATTATATAGATTGACCCATCCTCCTTTTTCATTTTACAGTGAATCAACAACAATTAAAAAATAAACAACTTTGCTTTAGTAGAACCAGAAAATCTTGTCTGAATGTTACAGTTATGGAAAATGTATGAAGTGTGTTGTATAATAATATAAACCAGGCTAACTGCAGAGCCACGTGTAACTGTTGAAAGACCTATTATATATTTTTAAACATTTAGATTAGATTAGATACCTTATTAGTCCCCAACAGGGAAATTTCAGGTTACAGCAGCACATATACGACAACACTCACATAGAGAGATATTGCAAATATGATGAAAAATAAGAGTGATTCCTTATAGTATAGATATATAAATACAAATAAAGAAAGAAAAGAACAGATTGAGTGCAACAGTAAAAATCAATAGAGAGACAACATCAGATATATAGTAATATACAGTTCTGTAGTTATACCCTTATTGTTATATAGTAATAGACAGTTCTATAGTTATAAAGTTCTATGGTTAAAACACCTGACAGCTGCAGGGAGGAACGACCTGCGATACCTCTCCTTCACACACTTAGGGTGTCTCAGTCTGACACTGAAGGAGCTCTTCAGTGCAGTCAGTGTGTGTTTGAGGGGATGGGAGTCTCTGACCAGGATGGAGGCTGACAGATCTCAGAATTAAAGTGTGGAGGATCCCAATGCAGAGACAGAGTCCCAATTAAATTTTTAACAGTTTATTCGTGCGGGAATAAAATAACAGATGTCTGAAGTGGCAATAAAACGATCGAGATTTCAGAGGGGAATTATCCAGTAACGGGACGGTGGAGTCTGAGTCAGACGGGGGGGGGGGAGCCGGAGCAGCGGTACCGGGAGGGTGCAGAAGTCAAAACCAGTCCAGAGTCCAGGGTAATCCGTCCGCGGGGCGAAAGTGTCTGTGAGGCGCAGGCTGAGAGAGAGTCCAAAATCCGGTCCGAGGGTCTAATAATCAAAATGAAAGTCCAATAGACAAAGGTACAAACGAAAGCAAGGTGAGAACAGGGTGTCAAAAAACAAGCAGAGTCATAACCGAGAAATCCAAGTCAAAATGGATGCGGGTAAGTATAATTGCCAAAACAAGTCGATACAAACTAGCAACGGAGAAAACGGAAATGGGGGTTTAAATACACCGGAGGAGGGGAGACAATGAGACCCAGGTGAATAACCTCAGGGCGGAGACAGGTAATCACAATTGCGGGAAACTAAGGGAGACCCAAAAGACCACTCAAACAAAATACAAAAGGACTAAATCAAACAAGACTAGGGAAACACAACCCAAAACAAAACCCCTATCATCTAGAAGCAGATGTGACAGAGGCCAGCTTGGCCTTCAGCCTCCTCCTCTCCACCTCCTCCACAGGATCTAGAGGGCATCCTAGGACAGAGCTGGCCTTCCGTATCAGTTTGTCCAGCCTCTTCCTGTCAGTTGCTGTGATGCCGCTCCACCAGCAGACCACCCCATAGAATATGACAGGTGCCACCACACAGTTATAGAAGATCCTCAGGAGCGCTCCCTGCACCCCAAAGGACCTCAGCCATCTGAGCAGATACAGTCTGCTGTGCCCTTTTTTGTAGAGGGCGTTGGTGTTATCAGTCCAGTCCAGTTAGTTGTTGAGGTGAACACCCAGGTACTTATAAGACCTCACACTCTCTATGTCCCTACCCTGGATGTTCACCAGTGATCGGGGTGCGTTGGGGCGCCGACGCAGGTCCCCGACCAACTCCTTGGTCTTACTGGCATTGATCAGGAGGTGGTTTTGCTGACACCAGTCCACAAAGCCCTGGATGAGTTCTCTGTATGACGTGTCGTCCCCATCTTTAATCAAGCCGGCATTAGCACTCATATTAGGATAGAAGTACCTTGCATAACCATTACTTGCCTTTTTTACATTTTGTGTTAAAAGGGTCTAATGTCAACCTTAAGGACTAATAATACTTGTATTGCTTCAGTCTCAGGTGACTTAGCATAAGGCATATGGGAGATATTCCTTTCATCGATAAAGATAAAAAAAATCTTGAGTGACCAAGATTTTGTCTCTCTTGTGATACTGCCATGTGGCTCCCCATGTTTTCTCAGTGTTGTTTGTACACTGTTTCTTTACTTCCTCCTCGTATTGGCATTTTCCTCAAAATCAATGAATCCATCTTGTAACCTCTTTAGGAAATGGGGTAGTAGACATGGCCTAATGACTTTTCTTTGGAGTCAACATGAACAAACAAGCATATGGTGAAGTGGTAAATGTCAGTTAACAATTTGTTACTTTTCAAAGCCGCTTCAGTAGCGATTCTGATTCTGATTGTAATACAAATTGATGCTTTCTAGTCAACCTTGCTTACTGTTTGATAGATCCCAAATTTCAGTGTGGATCAATAGTTGTTCTGTCAGAATCGTTTCTCAATATAATATTGGTTTTTTTTTTAGAAATATAGTTCAAGTCCACCTTCCACAGATTAAAGTGTCAGTGAAATCTATTAATCATTCTGTAACCTTTGGCTTAGATATTCTACCAGTAGAATAGGTCGTTTATAATGAATGGTAATTCTGTGGTAATGTCCTTGAGCTTGGTCAATAGTATTTAACTATTTCCTCACAGGTAATTTTTGTCTTGTATAGTCCAGGAAAGCTGTACTTTGTTTAGTTTTACACAGCTTATAAGGCAGTCCATGTTTTATATTAAACTAAGAACAATGTTGGCCTATTTAAAAGGGTTATTTATTTAGATTAAAATTTTTGATGTGATCAATGTACTGTCTATTTAGTTCAGTAGTAAACTTGGACCATTCTCTGTGTTTTTCTGCAGATGAGCCTCGTTTGGACTGGACACTCCACTCCATTGATTTTCTCAAAGATGTTCCAACTTCAACAGGGTCATCACCATCAGCCTTACCAACATCACATTTTACTGCCTTTGGGAACCCAGACCTCCTGCCATCTATTCCTGAACCAAAGCATCAAGCTAAGACTGCTAATGACATGCAGTGGGAGCATGTTACACTTAAAAACTCTAAATCCTTCATGTCAAGTGACCTCCTTGAAGAAGCAGCACGTCCTTTTCCCACACCACCAATGAGCCCTTCTGAACCTGTGTTGAGTTCTAACTCTCAATTGGAGACGTTAACTCAATTCTCAACTGACTGGAAGCCAGCAAGGACAAATTCTGATTCCTCTCACTCCCCAACTGCCGTAATATCCCTACTGCAGCCTCAGTCAAATGCAGCATCGTTAACTCCTCCCACTTTGTCAAAGTCAGCAGTTCCCCAATTTCATCTTACCTCTGAGCAGATGACTTCAGATGCACCTCTGTCAGCTTATAGTGAGCAAAACAATGGTACCTCAGAGCAAAATCTGCCAATCTTGACCTCGCTTCCTAGTCAGACCCTTGTTAAGCCCACGAAAGTGATGTTTCCTGACTATCAAGCAGATGCACCTGACTCGAATCAGCTTCTACAGGCTTCAAGTAATGTCTTGGATATGAGTTTTCTTAGCCCAAGCAGTGCACCTTTGCCACAAAGCAAACCAACACATGTTTCAAACGTGCTTCTCAATCTGGATGATATTTTGGCGCCAAGTTTCTCTGTGCCTTTCTTCAGCCCCCACCCTACATCCCCTTTATCCGAACCTACTGAAGTATCACCGGAGGAATTCTTCCCCACAAACACCATGGATGTGGACTGGGGGTCTGGAGATTACCTGGAGACCATGTCGTTTTTGGGTTCTGAAGGCGATGACTACGCTATGGTCACGAAGGTGCCCTCGGATATGTATGACCTACAAGACTCAACAGAAAGCTATGACACATCTTTCCCTTCGAGGGTGGGCATATCACTTACATCGCGGTTTCCTCTTCATGCGTCATCATTCCCCGAACTCATGACATCACACAGTACCACTGATGCACCTGCATCTATCTACCTTTCCTCTTCTTCCCCCGCACTTCACTTTACAATTAAGCCAACGCCGTCACTTCACAGCGATATAGCTGAGGCCTCAGACATAGATTGGTTTGATACTTATACCATTGAACCTACGGATGTCCTCCTCCCTGACATGAACAGCTTGGAGTATTACACCACTCAGATGAAGGAGAATGCAAATTCCAATACCGGAGCAGAACAAAGGGGGAATATTACTATGGTGCCGGTCGAGACCACGGACATGGCACCCACCAGCAGTTCCACTGATGAAGCCAAACTGTCTGAACCGGAGTTCTCCAGTGATATGTCAGGGTTTGAGCCTGTCAATGAAACAACCACAGTACTAACAACAGTGGAGAGTCCTCAACTGCTTAATGTGTCTGGGCTGTTTATGGAACCTTCCATAACTACAAGCCTCGTCCTTGAACCGTCTTCCTCTGTCTGGGAAACTCAGAAATTCACCACAGATTGGTCTGCATCTACACTTTCTACAGAACTGGACAGTAGTGTGTTCACAGCTATGCTACCTAATGCAACAGCTTTTCCACCAGAAGTTGTGCTCTCTTCCTCCTCGTTCACAGATGTCCACTGGTTTGTCACTGATGAGCCTTTTCTACCAAGTATGATATACTCTACCCCAGTCGTCACTGCAACAGTAGCCTTCACCCCTGGTCCCACTGAACCCGTGGCCGACACACCTGCTTCTCCTACAACAGAAACAAGTTCACCCAACACTTTTACTACAACAGAACCTAATCTCAGCACCACTACAGTTTCAAATGAAACCACATCCCTGGTCCCCCCAGTCGTGACTGGTGATCAGGGGGTAACTGAAGATGGAACCGACATCCCATCCACAACGACCTTGATCCCAGCAAGTAGTGATGCTAATACAGTCTCTGCTGTAACCACAACAACAACTGCCAGCACCACTCCTCGTCAATCCACCACAAAGATTACTTCTACAGCTGAAGCTTTCACAAATGACAGCGTCATCTCTAAGACCAGTATGAAGACCCCGACTACAACACAGACACCAAGACAGTACCTCTGCAATGTTGACAAACCAAACTATTTAATAAAAATGAGTAAGTTCAACATCTTATTATATTTGTGTCATATTTCTGCTGTTTTATAACCAACATACATGACAACAAAATAATGAAAATGGTGTATGAAAACTGGGGTTTGAAATTTTAATTTGAATATATGGTGTGTGTTCTGAATATGACTTTTAACCAATTGATAATTTGTCATTAAGGTTTTCCTTCCGGGGCCACTGTTGGATATGCCAAATCTCAAATCAGAGACATTCTGAAGGCAGAATTCAATAAATCAGTTGAACTCCAGGTAAGTTTAATAAACTTACAGTTTAAGTTTAAATAGAAATAACTGATATTAGTGGGAATTTGTTCTTCTTGTTTGGGTAGTAAGCAGACTAGTACTAGTGTGAGTGGGTGGATATGTAATATGCACATTTATGTTCATGGGCTTTTGTTCTCTCTATATAATGAGTGGTGTGAGTGTGTTTATACATGAGAACCATTGAGAAGTGAAGCCAAAGCCTGTGAAGCCAAAGCCACTTCCTCACTTTGTTATCTGTGGTTCTGTAATACATAAACCACAGGGGTAATCACATAGTGGCCCACAAAGCATCTATTTATGGATGGCATTCCGATGAGTGACTTTTAATACATTTTTGCTTTGCATTTAAAGGTTGTAGACCCTCCACCAAAATTTGGGTTTCGAGTCGTATCTGGACCAGTAGTGTATACTGCCATATCTATTGTCAATTCACTGAGAAGGTCCGGGCGCCGCTTCTTGTCCGTTTCTCCCAACTGGACAACACCGGATAATAAATATCAAGTCCACACAGGTAGATGACCTTTCATCAAAGCTGCATTTCTTTGTCTCCAGTGACTATAAACTGCTAACTTTTAACATTGACTTTTTTCCACACTTAATTTAACAGTATTCTCATCTTCCCTCTGTGCAGTACTGCAGTTTGTTCCCAGTCACATAGACGTGCGGTTTTGCAACTTCAGTGAAAGCATTGAGAGAGGTTTGACCAAAGCCTTTGCAGAAGTTTGTCGGCGGTCAAAGGAATCGACCAACTTCACAGTACATGTGAGTGGGAGCATTCAAACACTTGACAAACACTCCTGCGGACGTTTTGAGCAGTGCTTGTTTCATTATGGCTTTGCACCTCTAAGCTTTCTGACCTTTACCCCTCTACGTTAGAGGGACTTACTTTCTCAACAAGTATAGCTTTAGTTTTAGACAAGTAGTCAGGGGGATGTGCTGCGTTGTCTCTCAAAGGTAAAACATCCTCATTTTATTGTCGTGTAACAATGTTATAATTATTTTTTCTGTTTGTACTTGCTGCTGACTGTTGAGCGCTGAGTTCAATAATGATTGTCACTGATGAGGCTTACCCTGGCTTTGACGGGATCATTCATTGGAAAGCAAGGAAAGGAGCTATTTAATGTATTCATAATTGTTCTTTTGTATTCAAGAAAAGTGGTGGCAGGGGACAGTGGTCCAAGGAGTTTGAGAAACCAGATTCATTAAAATCTCTGCTGGAGACCTAAATTACAGATTTACGTCACAGGAAGAGATTCACACTAACCCTTTTCCATGGTTTGTTAGACCGTGACAATGGAATAATAGGTCTCACATCACTTTCCTGAACCACATTCTCCATTTCTTAGCGGGGCACCTTCATCCTCATCAAATGCTCACAACAACCTCTGTTGGCTCCTTTCAACACAAAATACCCACCTAAAGAATTGCCCAGTGTATTCAGAATGGCATTCTTTCAGGTTATGAGTAGGTGATAGTTCAGGCGCCTTCAGGATTGTCCGCTCACACCAATCCCCCTGTCACCATCACTGTCTTATTCCCTTTTATAAACAGCACACAAAAGATACTTGAAGTCCTTCCTTGGGTTCTCCTACATGGGGGAGTTCATGCTCTAGTTGTTGAGTATTAAAGGAGCTTACTGTTTGTTAATACACAGCTTATTTGGCTATGTAGTAAGTTGGCTTCAGCACAGTTTTGTGTAATCCTATTACATGCCAGTATTATAGTCTTTTAGCTGGAATAATGTCAGAATTACATCCAACTTTTGTCGCAGCATGGAAATGTTTTATGAACAACTATCAAATTGTGCCCTGGGCCACACTGCCCAGTTTCCTGTTCGACTCTCTAATCATTGATGCCAGTGATTTTGGGAATGGGAACATTATTGTAGAGAAGCAAGTTTCCCATAAGTAAGAGCAACAACAAAATGGAAAATGTTTTGAACATTTCACTGTGTAATCACCACTCCGCTGAATGGTACATCTCTGTCTCATTGGATTTCAGATTGTAAACATCACTATGGTTGCCCCTAAATATCAGGAACACCGACCAGTGAGGGAGCCAGTGGACATCACCTTCACTGTACGTGGTACTAGAGGTTATGTGATGGGGTCAGAGGTCAGCAACTCTCTGATGAAGCTCACTATGGTGGAATTCAGTTATTACATGGGCTTTCCTGTGTTGCAAATTGCTGAGCGTGAGTACTGTTTACCATACAGCATGTGTAATTTTAATATAGGGTTGTTTAATTATTTTTCATTCTGAATAATGAACTTGAGTTCAAGGTTATCTGTTTTAAACAGAAATTCCTGTTTACTCCCTCAGCTTTCCATTATCCTGAGTTAAATACCAGCCAGTTGTTACGCTCATCCTGGGTTAAAACAGGTATGATTATTTTTTATTTACAGAAATTTTGCCGCAACTATTTAAACTCAAGAATCTCAAAGACAGTTATGGTTTGACAAAATGATATCTTCTTTCTCCTTGTGTGTGTAGTGCTGTTGGGTGTGTTGGACCAGAAAGTGGGTGAGAGGACCTTCCAAGCAAATATGGAACGCCGGGTGGCCATGTTACTGGGGGAGGCAATGGGATTAGTCCGACGTGTGAAGAGAGCCACTTCTGTAGGCAACAGCAGTGTTCAGGTACGGCATCTGGCTAAATGTTTTATCCTATAGTCACACACTTATTTGGTGCTTTTTTAAGTATTTATCTTCTTCATAACAACAGCAATTATATAGTAGACAGGAAGTAAGACATCCTGAGACAGTGTGTTTAATGATAAAATAGAGAGGTTCATAGCTTGACTTTTCACAATTAGTATTTTCTTATTCATAGTGTGACTAAACTTTCTAAAGTTTACAACTCCAACTTTGCACGAATATTACTGACTAAATCCTAACACTTTCTTCTTTACACCATTTATCTCATTATTCCCTGATGTCGTCTCTCTCTTACCACCTTGCCTGAGTACTGAGGACTCATTATGTGAGCATCGCCGTGTTTGTAACCACTGAAAGCCTTACTGCTTTACTAATCAGGCTCTAGCTTTTGTGTGTATGCTCCGCACCTGCTCAGCTCATCTCTAAGGGGACAGGACAGGGCTCTGTTTCCATGGCAACAGCATCCCATTCAGCCCAGGGGCCAGCCACTCAAAGACCACAACCTCACAAGTCCTTGTTCTTTCTCCTCTTCCTCACTTTGGTCCTATTACTTGATGGCTTCTGTGAGTCACAGAACTGCTAAGAGCAGATCAATTATTAATTGTTTCTCTTTCAGTGTCTGTATCCTGCAGTTGGGATGATTAAGAATTTGTCTCTGTTGTTGAGAGGGTACACATTACGGAGGGGAAAGGTACTGAGATGAAACAGGTCAAAAATTCAGAAATCAGAGGAGCAGGAAGAACAAAACACTCGAATAACAGAGAGTTGTTACAAGAAACGAGAGATGCATATTTGATCTGTCTTCATGAAGTCTGAGTGTATACAGTGGTCTTTAAACAAGAGGCCTGCCAGAGTGATAAATATCATCCTTGGCTGAGTAGCTACTTCACTGTTTCTGACCTTTCTACGTCTTACATCTTTGTCCCCATAAAACCTCCAGAGCAATTTAGCAGAATGGGGGGGGGGCATGTTAGTGGTAAACGTGCACTGTTGCTGTATGTGCTGATCAGAGATCTAATTTTAGGCTTTGGCAAAATTGTGTTATTCATAATCACACCTTACAAAGATGTGTTCCTTTCAGCCATAATGGGATATTTTCTTTGAATAGTCCTTGTTGTCTTTTTTACATTTCATTTGAATGTTAGTTGGATGTAATAAGAGTGTGGTTACTCAGACTGTACATCTAAACCTTTCATACACACACAGAAATATCTCAAACAAATGCCCTAGACTGTCAAAGAATTAGTGCAATATTGTCACCTTATGAGCCTGCCCCGACGGATGAAAGAGGGGGTTGAATCCAGGTCAATACAATAACACACATTTATGCGTCCGTCTTTCCACTCTAATAAACCGTGCATGAACTAGATCAGAGCCTGGATGAGTGAATCTGCCCAGGCATAACCTGCACTTTACTCTTTCCAGTAATGCAGACAGCAGACTGTGCCGTGCCTTGGGGCACCCAGTGGGAGACTGCATGCACACACACACAGACATATTAGATACTATGGAGAACTATTTAAACCAAGAATGTTGTGATTGGAGTACAAGAGACCAGCTGACATGAGTGTGGTGTTTCTCTTCTGTTGTCTATATATGTTCATGTGTTCTATGCCAGGGTGCAGAGTAGACAAATAAAACCCTAAACATTATTTTTTTTGTGAATTTCTGAAGATGTCATTTTGTACCAGTTCATTCTGAATGTTACAAGTTGTTTTGCAGCTTACAGTTCAATATAAACACATTACAATGATTATCCAGATTCTACCCAGATCTTTTCCTGCTTCTAATTTATTTTGTGTAGTGTATAGTGATTGCCCTTGTGTTGTTGTTTTTTTTACTTGTGTTTGCTTTGGTACTCTATTTTGATTGTATGCCTCATGCTGCAGCTCCACAATAATTTCCCAGTTTGGGATAAAGTGCATCTCTCTCTGATGCTTCCCAGCTATTGTGGAGAGAGGGGTGATAGCCTAATGATTGCTCTGCAGTATTGTTTTACAGCCAAGGAATAATGGACCTTGACATGCTTTCCACACACAGGGCCCCATGCTTTGTCACTATATTCCTAAAGCAATCCAAAATAATTTCTCCAATTCATACTTAAATTAACCAGAGGGAGTTTTTAAGCTCATGGATCAGATATCTCCTAATATACTGAATACCAAATAACTTCTTTACTGTGATTTGTAAGCTGCTTTATCAGAGACACATATAAGACACATTCCAGTATGTAAAGACAACATGATTAGGACTAGAATTTCATGGTATCAACAAGTTGCTCTTATAACATATGATCATATCATGCTAATATGTGAGAAAAGTGCATCTTTTGCCTGTTTTGTTTTACAGATTGTGAGTGCAAACCGGCTCACTGGTACAGACCACCCAATGGAGATAGTGTATTTTGTCGAAGGTCCCAGTGGACAAAGGGTGCCTGCGGCGCAAACAGCTAACATGCTTAACAGCCTCGATGTTCAAAGAGCTGCCATTGTTTTGGGATATCGTGTCCAGGGTATTTTGGCGCAGCGTAAGTACCTTTTGCATAATAATCAAGGCTGATGACTCTGTGTGCATTTGTGGGTCCATGATTTTCCGCATTCCAGGTCAAAACCAGGACAGAGCTGGCCTTGGCCAATGGCCTTGTATATTAGGGGTCAAGGATCAGAGTGGCAAAATTGGCAAATTGACAGATTAGATTAGATTAGATACCTTTAGTAGTCCCCTACGCGGAAATTTCACGTTACAGAAGCACATATAAGATAAGACACACACAAAGAGATACTGCACATATGATGAAAAATAAGAGTAATTCCTAATAATATAAATATATAAATAGAAATAAGAAAAGAACAGATTGAGTGCAACAGTAAAGATCAATAAAGAGACATATTTCAGAATCAGAATACTTTATTAATCCCGAGGGAAATTGTTTAATTTATAATAATAATAATTTATAATAATTTATAATAATAATAATATTTAGAGATGATGATGATTTGTTTCTGCATTTTCCCTTCTGGGGTTGCTACAGCGAATCCAATTCGCATATGTGATTTGGCGGGAGTTTTTACATCGGATGCCCTTCCTGACACAACCCACTGGACGCTCAACCCGGGTCCCCTATGCATAGAATGATCCTACAATCACATTGAATCATAGAATCATCATTGAAATGGGTTACCTAGCAACATAAACAATCGGGCACGTTGTCAGATTTCATGTGCAGAAACAAACATGCCAGCCGAGACATAATTCAGCTGAAAATGTCAATTGAATTTACCAAGAATGTAAATGAATGAACTGTATCTGTATAAATAAACATTGTGGTCCACTGTGGTTTTATGACATACCTTATGTGTCATTGTTCAGAAGTTCCTTAAAAAAAAAGGGAGGATGGGATATTTTCTACCAGCTCCATGTGTTCCTTTGGATGTTTATTGTAACATTTCAGCTAATTATCTCTCTTGTACACTGTACCAAAATACTCTCTTCCTCATTAGTAATCTAAACAATGTATGAAGGTTTAACTAGAACTCCTCAAGGGAGTTGTGTGTGTGCTGACTGTGTTGTCTTACAGTACTTTCCCAGGGGATGAAATGAGCGCTAATTAAAAGTAATGAAGGTCTGCATTGAAAATTACAGCAGCGTGACAAGAGCCAGCACACCTCTGCGTGTTTAGCTTAGCACTGAGTGTGTTTATTATTAAACTTAAAAAATCTATGCATTTATTTTTCTATTAGGACATATGTGGAATATTTGTAATTTGATGTTAAATAATACCTGAGGTTTAGTGGCTCAGTTCCTCTTATTTCTCTATGTAGCTTTAGAGAGGACAGCATCTTCACCCTCCGAGGGTGAGAACACCAATTTATGGATCGTCATCGGAGTGGTGATTCCCCTCCTCGTGGTCATCATTATCATTTCAATCCTGTACTGGAAACTGTGTCGGACAGACAAGTTGGAATTCCAGCCAGATGCCATGACATCAATCCAGCAGAGACAGAAGGTAGGATGGCTTTTATATAGACATATCTGTGTCTATATAACAACGTAACAGCTCACTGTTGAAAATTCATAATTGGAATGTGTAAGAATGTACCACTTATACAGACTGTTCAAACAGACACCAAGAATAAATTGGGTTCTGCTATTTTACATGGGACAGGGTGAAGGATAATTTACTGGCTCTTAAATAACTGCCATTAACGCAGATGGACAGTGTCTAAGTATGGGTGTTATGTGATTATCAGTGTGCCAGATTGTTCCACACCGAAAAGTTGGAGGCATCTGTTCTAGAAATCTAAAAATGTGATCACTTTTAAATTCTACTGCTAATGAAGTCTGTATCCGTCATTGTCACAAACGTGCTGGAGGACTGCACAAATGTAGACTTTCTCTTCATCATTTCCTCTTTTAGATGAGATTATTAAAACTTTAATGATTGGGGATGAAATATCTATTAAAAAGACATGAACTGGAATAGAATTTGTCATATTGCAGTAGTATATGAAATGTCTGGTCTTAATGTTTTGATTTTTGACTTCAACATTACCTCATAGCTGCTGCAGCATTAACTGACTCTTATGGCTTTTACTCAACTGCCAGGGTGTCCATGGTGTCTCTTGCAATGTAAAAAAAAAAAAGATGACAAATGAATAAACAAATCTGTGGAAATTATTACATAATGAAAAGTAGATACTGAATTCATTTTTTATTCCTTAGTTGCACTATTAGTTACAACAAGTATATCAAAATGCACTCAATGGTTATTGATGTAATGTGATTAACAACTTCGACAACCACTGAGAGCAAATCTAGTTAACATATTTCATCAGGGACTATTGTAACGCATTTTTTAAATTGTAAAGAGCCCTTGTGGAGACCCTGTATTATTTTCAGCTGCTTGTCTTTTTACTGATGCATGACTTTTGTTCCCATATGTCTGTAGTTTCATGTTAGGCTTAGTGATTGTGCTACACCCTCTACACTGGTTTATTGCACTGAATCGAATCTGTTAAGACAACTATCACTACCCTGCCCCCTCTTGTTAACACAATCATCTGTCACTTAACACCACTCCTCTTCTCTCAGTCTACTACCTCACTGGAAGAATCAAGGACCTCTCTTCCTCAGACAACTAGGAACGAGATAGAGATTAGTGAGGAAGAAGAGTGGGAACCTGAGGAAGAAGAGGAGGAGGAGTATGAACAAGAAGATGAGGAGGAGAATGTTAAAGGGAGGAAGGTACAGCATAGTGCCTGGTGTTTTGTAGAGGTAGAGGATCTAGTTGAAACGACTTTGTGTGTGCTTGCAGTGACTGGTTAATATCACCCTGTGGTTTGCAAAGTAGAAGATACAAAGTGTTGGGAATATGGCGGGTAGAAATAATACCACGAGTATTTTTACTTTCATAAATTGCTTCTGCTTAGAGACCAGTAGCTCCTCTCAAGAACAAACAGTATATGACCAATGAAGAGGAAGAGGAGGAGGAGGAGGAAGAAGAAGAGTATGAAGAAGAAGATGAGGAACCTGGGAAAATGAACAAACAAGAAAGTAAAGTAGGACAGCAGAAGAACATAGCACAGCTGAAGAAAGCACGAGAGATGAAGAAAAAGAACTCCAAACTTTTAACTCAGGGAAGGAGAACCCAGGAGGAGGTATATTGTACCGTAGCCATAGAGACTAGTACTCGTTTGCACTAGAGGAGATCTAGATCCCGCTGCTCAGAAACAGAAATCCGTCTATTTCTGTGGATGTGTTAGTGTGTGTGTTTGTAGTCTGTGCATCAGAAGGGGTGTGATGTAAAGGAGTAGATTTATAGACTTGACTTTTCTGTGTATCTACTGTTTGTTGTGACTGCTTCCCAGATTTGCCATTTGCCTAAGTAATAATTAGTGATCATAACGTGTGGGACATATCACTAACTGTGTGTGTGCTTTCATTCAGCCTCAGTGTTAATTATAGTGAAACAGGGCTTGTTTTTCTATTTCAGCTGCAGCTTTTTGAACGCTTTCCCTTTGAAAGGCCGTCCTTGTTTATATGCTGTGGAGAGCAGCACACACACACAAACTCCCTCTCTGCATAAGCTATTTCACACTGACAACCATCACACTGGATTAGCAGTTTTATACCAACAAGCCTCTTATAAGCTACACATTTTGCATCACTAAATTCACTCCCTTCAAAATCAGCGGAAATATATCATGTGACTCTTCTCCGTTCTTGCAGCCACTCTTTGGCGTCACAGGATCAAACTTAGGCACACACACTGAGATTTGACATCCTCTGTTTACTCTTTTGCTGGTAGAAACTCCCTAGGGCTTTACACTCAAGTAGTCGGACTGCTTCCATCCCCCTCCACCTCAAAGGAAAAGCAACAGTTTGTGTTTCTCCACATCTCTCTCTCTCTCTCTCTCTCTCTCTCTCTCTCCCTCTCTCACTGATTCCCTTCACACACTCTTTCTCTTTATTCATTAATGTCTGACTCCCTTCTCTGGCCTAATTATGTGCTTGTGTTTGTGTATCTGGCAGACGTTGCTCAATGACTTATAAGTTGAACAGAGTTTTAGTGCTTTGTGACTGTTTTAACTTGCTCATTTGCCGTTGCATTATTGTGTGGTGACACTTAACCTCATGTCACCTTTCCTTCCAACTCCTATTTCCATGAACATTTTATTCCTATTCTTTTCTTCTCTCACACTCTTAGCTTTCCTTCATATCTGCCCCGCTTCCACAGCTGCAGGCTCCCAGCGTGAAAGGCTTTGACTTTGCCAAGCTACACCTTGGCCAGCAGAGTAAGGATGATGTCATGGTGATCCAGGAACCACTCCCATCAGGGCCGGGGCCCCTCCCCATGTCCATTAAAGATGGTTTGAGTCCATCAGAGAATGGGGAAATACCCACCCCCATTTCGAAGAACTCTGCCTCATCCACAAAGGCATCCCGCACCAGTCGACGGCGAGGAAGGTCTGTGCCACTGCTGGTCATTGAACAAAGCTGAAATACAAAAATATAGGAGAAATGGCATTAAATTGAAACTTAATATACTTACATAGATTATTGCGTGCAATGCTCAGTAGCAGAATAGAAGAAAATGCATTTAATAAACTCATGAATTATCATTAGCAGTTCATTTAAGTGTAGTGTTTCAGTCACTGATGGGTATCGTGTAATAGTATACAGTCCATTTGTGCCCTTGCAACAGATTTTCTCATTTCTTATCTGCAGACTGTAGATACCCAGAAAAGAATCACAGTTGGGGATTTGTTTTGCTACACCATCACTCTTATTTTCATTTCTGTTCAGATGGGACAAGCTGTCAACCAGACAAAAAGCTTCTGACGCATCCTCAGATCAATTATTGATATATTCTGTCTGACTGCTTTTCCGTTCGTTTATATATTTTGTCTCAAATTGTTGATGTGTATTTTTCTAAATCACATCTTTACAGAATTAATCTATAAAACGATTAGGTGTAGGGTTACTTCCGCTGTAGATGTTGTTTTAAATTAACATTGTTATTATGTATATAGTACGTTAAACATTTGAAGCCATTTACACCTTCATAGAAAGACATATTAATTGCTCATTTCGAAAGAATTAGAGCAGTATTGTTGATATCCACCGGTTTACTAGCTTCTCAAACTTACCGAATACATATAACACCAAATCATTAAAACAGAATTTCTGACTGAATAGATTTACTTACTTACATTCGTCATTTAGTTCTGGCTGTTTTGCAGTGAATTGATATTCTACTAACCTGATAGCTACTGAAGACAAAGACGGTTGTAATTTAATCATTATGCCTCTGGAATGATTTCCTTGAAGACTCCTCCCTTGCTTTTACCTTTCTGGAAAAGCTATTTTTTGATTATGCACAGCATTTCAGCACGTTAGTCTGTCCTGGGGCTTTCATTATTCATGTTAGTGTGTGTTTTCTGGGTAGGGTCTCGCCATCAGACGGTGACTCGGTGCTAAGTGACCGTTCCAGTGAGCGCGAATTGACTGAGGAGAACCTGAGAGGCCACGCCACGCCCATCCATGGCAAGCAGACCCGTAAGATCCCCATCAATGTTTTAAATGGCAAGTGGCCCTGGCAACACTCACATCATTTCTCCAAACACAGACAGTGAAAAGGGCAAGGGGGGGAGGGGGAAGCAGGAAACTGAAAGGATTCGACAGACATAACGACATAAAAAGAAAGCACCTCAACTGGAATGCTTTGATGGACCGTAGAGACTAAAAGGAGATGAGACTATGCAGTAGCGACAAATGAGAAAGTAGTTGAAAACTTGAGAAAACAACAGCATCGACATGAACGGTAATTTACAGATTAGGGGGGCGGGTGGCGGGTATATCAAAACTAAAAGAAACACCTGCTAGACACTTCATTCAGTGGTCAAAACATGGTCAGAAAAGAGGAGGGGAGGCATCAGGGAAAAATAGCTGAAGTTACTCTATGTGACAGGTTGTTGATAGATTCAAGCCTGCTCTGCCACTCTGAGGCTGCGCGCTGGAGCCAGAGGCAGTCAGGCACACCGACTGCAGCCTGACTCACCCACAGTGGAATGGCCTGTGTTTGGTTATTGATAAATCTCTGTCTGAGACTGTATATGCTCTGCCACAATGTTTACAACGAAAGTACATTGTATACCAGACATTTTCAACATTATGTAACAAGTTTGCACATCAGATTTTTAAGTCTAAACACCGGCAGCTCCTTTCTTTCTTTTTCTCCCACTAATGAACGTCACAAGATCAGAAGCGAGGCTTTTATCAGTTATGGGAGTAAATTCTACTGAATGACTCAGATCATGTTTTTTTTTTCTTTTTCTCTCCTCTTTGTGTTTATCCTCCATTTCTAAAAAATCAAGTAGCACTAATGGTGGACTCAGTTGAAGGGTTATTGTCAGCAGAAAGCTACAACCTAACCTTTTATTTTATCTCATTGTCCTCAATAAAACTTCTTTTTCCTTTCTGTTGTGGTTTACAGGGAAGAATAGAATTGGTAAGAGTTTGTCCTCTTTCCATATGTGTCTCTGTTGGACCCCAGGTTTAACCTCCAGCAGCTGCGTCTGTGTGTTGTCTATATGTTTCTGTGGTAGCTTTGTGCTCTGCCTGTTCTCACCATCCATCACTGTCTGCTCAGCTGTCAGTCACATCATCATGGGGACAATCAGCTTGTCAAACAAAGGCAACGCCGTTGTTTGAAAAGTAGCTTTTGGAAGTAGAAATACGTTTTCATTATGTGTTATTGCTTCTGCTCCATTTAGTTTTATGTAGTGAATTAAAAGTTAGATGTTTTGTAGAATACTTATACATTAGTTGTGTCTGTAAAATCTGTCTCACACAATGATAGAACAATTCAGAATCCTTTGTAATACAGTTGGAGTGAATTATGACACCTGTTTTCCTCTTCATATTCAGGTCCTCCACCTATGAATGGTACAAATGAGCAGTTGTCCTCAGCCGCCATCTTTGAGCACGTGGACCGAATGTCCCGCTCCACAGATGCAAGCAGGAGACTTCCAAACAAAGTTCAACTTATTGCCATGCAACCCATGCCTGTCCCACCGTTACACAGCCCCACCTCTAATGGCAAACTGTGGGACACCACGCAAATGAACAAAGAGGTCTGCAAAGCAATACACTTATTAGCAATAAATATATAACATGCAGTGTTGGTATATGTTATTTGTCCGTGCATTTTTAAGGCATGATCTCTAATGAGTAGTCTCTCCTCAGATCCAGGTTGCATTGAGGCACAAGTCAGAGATTGAGCATCATCGGAACAAAATACGTCTTCGTGCAAAGAGGAAAGGCCACTATGACTTCCCTGCTATGGATGACATGAATACTGGCCTCGGAGACCTCAAGGACCAGGATCGCATTTATCAGAAAGCACAGATGCAAATTGATAAGATTCTCGACCCAAATTCTCAGATGCCATCCATCTTAATGGAATCCAAAAAGAGGTTATGGCTCATTCTGGAGATTAATGCATGGCACGCGTGGAGGATGGTGTGTTTTACAGCCTTGACTAAATTCATCCATTCGTTCTTTAGTGGTCGAGGAAGGCGTTCCCCCAAACAGAGGTTGAAGGAGCAGCTGAATGGAGGCATGATGGAAGCAGACAAAGACCATCTCATCACAGAGGACAGCGATGCTGCTTATAGGAAGTGTCCTGGAGTCAACAATGTGGCCTATGTGGTGTGTGCCCACCTTTTCTAATCATTTGTAAAGGTGTCCCTTTGAACAATATGGAAGTTGACATTACTGCAGTCCATTTAACAATGCCAGTTACATTTTTCATCAAATGTAAACTCACTGACATTTTCCTTGGTTTCTAGATTATTACAGAAAATACAGCAACCTTAAACATTTAAGTTAATTCATCAAGATCTTTTTCACAAGTGAAAACCTCCTTTATGACTTTTGAAGTTCAAATCCAATGACCAAAGGAAAGCAATGACATCAGTCTGCTTATAAATTACATCCTAATTGCTTTTACTTCACAATTCTTTCAGTGTGTAATTTGATTTCACACACTTACCTCATTCATCCACAGGGACCTTTCCTTTCAGTGTGAACTGATCGAACAAGTGAATAGAACGGATCGTAAGTGCAGAATACAGAACTGCTGTAATGGCAGACAACATTCAATTGGATTAATTTTTTGATGAATGATGTTCACTTCGCTTGTGTAAGCAGTATATTGTTGGATGGATGGACGGACGGACAGACGGACGGACGGACATACAGACAGAAACTTTATTAATCCATCCCTCGGGAAGGTTCTTCTGGGAAAATAGTGAATATTGGTGTTATGACCTAGAACATGTGAAACACTTGACTGTGGAGTGGCAGCACCAAGAGGGAAAGCTGATGAATCATTTCAAGGCTTTAAAACTTATATTAACAGCGGATGACAATATTGACAAAGTAGTCACCTGACACGTTTTTATCTCCTTGTGTTCTGTATGTTGTATGTACTCCAGTCGGACCCTGACCAAGGCCCAGGTTCTCCTCACAGGAGCCCGTCACCTACAGATGATGTCTTCCTGGGCCCTACATCGTCTCCTCCAGCCCATGCCCCTCCCCCACCCCCTTACATGCCTCCGCAGCCCTCCATTGAGGAGGCGCGGCAGCAGATGCACTCCCTTCTGGACGATGCCTTTGCCCTCGTGTCTCCCACGTCTCAGGGCAGCACAGCAGGGATCACTCTACCGGGGGTCAACAACAACCATTCAAGCTCTAGCCCTCCAGGCCGCTCTCCCAGACCTTGGGGTTCTTCATACCAAGCTCTTTGTCCTTTTCCCAGTGTGAGTAGCCAAACTTCCAACATCTACAAAATAATCATTGCACCTTAATATATTCATCTGAGCAACATAATTTGCTAGGATTTAGTAACACTTAATTGCATCAAAGCCTTGGCTACTTCTTCAGTCCTTCCACCAGTCTGTGAAATACCCTAAAAAGAGCCTTCTGTTTACAGTCATAATATCCAAGACTGACATGTACAGTCAAATCCTTTGAATTCACTATCTCTGTTCTTTCTCAAGCTTTTCCTGGCTCATTCTCAGTGTGAAGCCTGTAGCTCTAGGTTTAATCGTGTCCTCTTAGCAAACTAATCAGATAAGTATTCCTCCATCTGTCACTCCCATGGAGCTGCAACCTTAAAACACCAGCTAGCTACTACAACTAACAAGACTCCACAATGAAATCCCCTGCATAGTCTGGCTCTGTGTTTTATTGATTGGTATCAAAGAACATGTTAACACACACATTCTTAAGACAGCTCGAGTAGCTTTGTCAATTTAATATTGTGTTATGCAGCACCATAAAAAAATCCATTTCATACTCTTGCATAGTTTATTACACAGGAGGTGGCATGTGGAGCTCAATGCTTGCACAATTTTATGTTAAGGCTAGAAATACCAAGAGACAAGATAGAAGTTAGATATAAAATGTCTGCTTCGAAATTCATGCGGAAAACTGGGGATTTGGGTGCTGAGCTAAGATTTAATTCAGGATTTCAGTTTGTGTGGCTTTTGTACAGAAAAGAAAATCATATCTGGTGTTGAAACAGTGGAGCAGGCAACAATAAAGGGTTTTGCTCTTTTAAACCTCAGATTCAATCAGTAGAAAACCGTAAGCATTAAGACTGTTAATGAGACCATTACTGCTTCACAGAGACTTCATTCCCACTCTAAATAACAAATAAAAGCACAGCATGTCAAACTGTCAAATTGACTATACCACCAAAAACCATCCATTCATATAGTGTTTACTGTGGTTGTAATGCTCATTTTGTCGTTGCCTGTCTGTCCCTCCAGAGATTCAGTGAACTGAGCATTTCTCCTCCTTCAGTCCAAGGCCTCGTAACAAGGTCAGTAAAGCAGTCAATGGGAATTATGTATTCATGTATACATAAATAAAGTGCAAAATGATTTGACATTCCCTTCCTCCTACACCTAAATAAATGTCTCATCGATCAGTACACTCAGGTTTCCAACATCTCACCGCTGGGACTATTTTCCTTTAGGTGCATCCAGTGAGTTGAGCCTAAATATTGAATGAAGAGTCATCTTTATTTTATTGGTTTAATGGGTCAGGTCCAAGCACACTACTCTCTCTTCACTGACTCCAAGGAGAGAGCAAGGCATCAACACACACAGACATATTTACGCCATAACACACATACACATATTTTAGGCGTGTCATGAAATCAAAACCGCTAGCGATGTGACCACAGTGAAACGTAAGTGTCACCAGCAGCTGGTTACTATTGTGCTCCATATGTGCTGTGCATATGTTTAGCAAAATGTTTTGAAGTATATGAACTGAATTGGACTTATTACATTATCATTAGGACATCAAGAAGTGGGGTTTTTTTTCAGCTGGTGGGTCGTGACCCTAATATGAAGCATAAAATAAATTCAGTTAAATATCTGATGTTGAACGTTTTTAACGATAGTTAACAATCTAACTTTATGTTATTAGTGTTTGTATTTGAACAGCAAATAAGGTGGAATTGGTATAGATTTATGTAAAATGGTGACAAAACGGGATTGACGCCCAGTACTGTCATGTAGGTTCAAAGGAATATTGTGTATAGTTTACTTTTCATATGTGTAAACACTTCAAGTGTTAATGTAATTTATTTTCACAAGAACTCGTCATCACATTCATCATTCAAGTAATATGTTCTGAATTCAAGGACAGCAAAAATTTCTTCCTTAGTTAGGATTGTATAACGGTTACGGCTTAATGACCTGGAGTAAATTTGGAGTCACTGACACTAATTTAATGTAATTTGTAATTTGTAGTGTAATTTGCCTGGTGGTTACACATCCAAACACCTACAGTACATAAATACCACTTACCGCCTCACAGCATTGCACACTATTATTAACAACTTATATCAGTTGACTTATTAAAAAGAACTGTGACTAGTGTCTTCAGTGGATCTGAAAAAATATTCCAATCAAAAAATCTAACTTTTTGGAATAAAACTGCAGTGAAGTTGATTGCTTGAACAGAACCTGTGTTGATTTCCAGGCAGGGCATTGGCTCAAACTACCTGCCACCAGGTGAACCAGCAGGACACAGCGAGCAGCTCCAGCCAGACAGCCTGTACTCCAGTAGGGGACTGTACGCTGATGAGCTGCCCTCATCTGCCAGACCACGACCTGTGGGAGGCACCACAGGTACAACTGCCAAATAGACAGGAAGGAATGTAGATAAGCATGTTTGACACCCTAAATGTAAAGTTTGTGTTTACTTCTGATGTCCGTAGCATACTCTCTTAGCGTGCACCTCCACCCCATAAGCAGGTCAAACTCAAAGAGCCCTCTCATAAATAATTAAAGAAGCTGATGTCATGTGACTTACACGACTACAAATGGATTCTGGCATTTTCCATATAGGGTCGAGCTCAGCAGAGAGTGCTCTTCAGACTGGAGTGATTGCTTCAAAGTGTATTAAAGTGGCTGCTGTTGATTGGGTGTCAGAGAGGGCAGATCTGAAGAGATGTGTTGTGCTTCTGTGTGCAGGCGCACAGCTCCATCATCTTACCCAGGTGGGCTTGTCCAGTCGGATGAACGGCTACCCAGCAGGGCTTAGAGCTGCTCCGGGCCAGAACGGAGGTATCGGCTGGAGTCCGTATCATGACGAGCCAGAAAAAGATGCAGTGAGTGAAGTTTCTGGGTCAGCTTTTGTTTTGACAGACGTGAAATAAGATGAAATATTTTCTCCTTTCGAGCTTCTTCTTTCCTACATTGTCTACTTGGGTTCCGACACTGCATGTAAAAAAGTATGGGAGGAAAATGTGTGTGAACCCAGTTTCTGTGCCTTAGTCTGTCTCTTGATATTCTTTTCACTTTCCTTCTCCTTCTCTCTGCTTTTCCATCCTCCCTTTAGTTCCTGGATTGTCCTGACTACACGTCCTCCTCTATCTTCCAGATGCCCAGAAGTGGTATCAGGGAGCCTTCAGTGCCGCCGGTCCATCTAGACCCCCCTGTAGTGGGTTACCTGTCAGCCCCACCCCCTCTGGATACGGCCCCCTCCACCCACTCCTCTGCCTCCCTGATCAAGGCCATCAGGGAGGAGCTGTTGCGTCTCTCCCAGAAACAGTCAGCTGTGTCGAGCTACCACAGCTGAAGCGCCCATGCCCCCATCTGTAATCCTAACCAGTCATGCCACTGGCCCCTCCCATGCCCGGCCCACCTGCTTCGCCTAATATGACAATGCTTCCCATGGAAGTCCCTGAAGGGTGTACAGCAGAGAGACAGTCCTGCTAACCTGACATGAAGAGGTGGATGATGCACATTTTCAACTGAAATGAAAAAGAATAACAGGAAAGTACAGCCAGATGAACTGTGGAACGTCTAATCAGTGACAGTGTTACGAAAAGGAAGAACAGTATGAACAATCTACAGTATGTTGGACCTAAAGCGAGATGTCTGGATTCATCTGGCGCACGCGTCTGTCCTGGTCTCCTGTGTGGATTGGGTAATGGACCATGCCGTGTATCTGGCCACTGTGGATCCACATCTCTGACTCTTTTTGCGATTTTGCTACATATCTTTGAACTCTGCGTCCTGGCTTCATTCTCATGTTGCCTTCACTTATTTTAACACCCCGCCCCTCTCTAAAGAACACCTTTTTTTCCACTACTTCTTCTACCATACAGTACAGGTATTTGTTGTGTTCTGATGCAGGCCCTTTGTTTCTGTCTCACCATAAGGTGCTTTTTCATGTTTTCTGCCATGATGAGCCATGCTATCTATGCCTTGACACTGTGAGATATTTTTTCACCTGACTCATTCTAGTGTACCAATCTTCAATAAGGTCATAGTTCACAGCTGATCTGGAGCCAGTTGAGAGAGTAGGTATAAAACAGGAGCCGAACCCACTTGTGTTATTAACAAACTAGTAAACACTACCTGTTCTTTCCTTACATAACAATAATAATGGGTTAGTCTGACTACTTTTGTCTTTTACTTAGAGTGCATATCTACTTTCTAGTGGATATTTTGTGTCAGATCAATGGACATTAGCTCCAAACTGGAGCAAAGGTCTAAGTATTTTAAAGGTATAAGAGCCTCTGGGGAATCTGAGAAACTGAACTTCTCTAAACATCATTCCAGTCTCAATGATTATATTGGAAACCTCTACTCAGTGATCTGGAGCTCCATCTGTCTATTTATTCCTCTTTTAATTAGATTTCAGACCAAATGAAGACTTTGATGACTTTGATTGTGTGTTGAGCTTCGATCAACAATGAACTCCCAAGTTTCGGTTTATTTTAACCCTCAAAGACCTACGCATTGTGGGCAGACATAATCATCCATTAATATCAAATGTTTAATAAGTTTTTATCTACTAATGCTATGAGTACACTGAAATAACTCAGATGAAATGCAGTTTTTCAACTTTTAATCTGAATCACCTTCAATCATTCATTGGATATTCAGAGGCTCCATAATCAAGATGGAGACTAATGAATCACCATTAACCGGCCAAAGTCATGTGGTTTAGTAAATGACAGTGGTTGTAGACACTTGTTTTCACATTCAATTATTAATATATTTTGCTGAAAAACTCACTTTTGTTTCAGTTTTCTGTTTTAATATCACCATTGAATTTACCCTGAGCATTTATCCACATCTATATAATCAGCAACTTGAATTAAGGGACATACCTGCTTTTTACTGAAAAATACAAAATGCAGAGGGTAATATTGTAATACAAATGGTAATAAATCACCTTAGAAATTGTTAAGCAGAAAAAAGAGATTACTTGGAAGTTGTCAAAAAAAAATTCTAGGTCTTTAAGAATTAATGAAACACACTTTTCCCAACAGCTCGACCAGAGATATGTTAAACAGGTTCCACTAACAAGACTGTAAAATTACTTTAATGATCACAATGTTACACCATGTTTGATGAAATGTATTATATTATGGAGTCAGTGAACTGGCATTGAGTACGAGCTTGTCTCAGACACCCCGGGCTCCCATAACTCCACCCGTTTGGTCCAAATATGGTCACTACCGGCTTCAGAATGGCAGATCACCAATGTGTGACATCACAGTTCTCTGTCCATGAGTTATACACAGTCTGCAGTCAAATCTCATCTCATACATAGTTTTGTTTATGTTTGGTACTAAACAGATGGCAAGAGAAACTGAAAAATGGCCTTGACGTGCATGTTCAGACACAACCTGAGGGGCAAGTGTTAATAACATACTGTAGGCACAAACGACTAATGAATCAACCACTGCAGTTTGTACTTGACAATTCCTGTGTACTGTATGTGCTCAGTATTCAGTTAGGATTCGATGCACTGTTTGCAGACTACTTGCTTAAAGCTCAGGTCTTTGAAATAGAGATTCCTTTAAATCAGTCAAAGCAGGCCGTTGGACAGGTCGTGTGGACAGACTGTTACATAGGGAGAGTCATTCGCGTTCACTTGATAAACACCAGTATTCTGTTTTTAACATCGTCTTACCCGTATTGACTATATACTGAATCTCTATAATGCAGTATTTAAACCTTGCTTTACCTTTTTGTTACCACAGAAAGGAAATAAAAGTGTACTGTATTTTTTTACTCCAGTCATTTTTCGTGCTCTGTACTTTACTTTGGATATATATCTTGTCTCGTGTAATTTTTTCAGCATTTCTTTGACATGACTCCTACCAACATGCTGTGGCCTGAAGTGATATTTTATTTAAATCAAATAAAGGAGATAAATATTGATTTTAAAAGCAGGGTTTTTTTTGTTTTTGTTTTGCAATATGTCTGTTAACTGTTTACCAGTATTACCGAAAGCAGACCCACCAGTGCAGTAACTAAACTATTTGGCAGGTGTTTGTGTTTGTGCAGGTGGTTTTAAGACATAACTTTCCAACGCCACGCCTCATTGTGTGGCTATTTGTCGTGCCTTTCTGAACAGATACAAGAGACAAGACTTTCCTGTGTAGCTGTAACCATAACAACGAAACATCAACGCTGCACTGTCGCAGGTGTTAGTTTCTGTGAGGGCTGAATGACATGTGGAAATGGCGACGAACTGTTGGCACAGTGAAGTCTTTGTGTCCTCTGTAGGGGTGATCAGGTTGTCCATCTTCCTCCTAGTCATGTATTACCAATCTCACACTGTACGCCTCCATCTGCTGGTTGTGACTGAAATAGCAGCCTGTCCATTTGTGTTTTTTCTCATTTTTTTTGTCTTTTTTTCTTGAAACGATGATCATTTTTCATGTTTTGTTCATCATTTTTGTGTCTTGTATATTGTGAAAAGTTTCTGTTGGCTGGCCCAGCATTTCATTTGATTTGTCTGTTGCATGTTTTTAAGTATTGGATTTCTTTTTGCTTTTTTTGTTTGTTTGTTTTTTTTAGCATGACGTTCCCGAAACATTTGAAATACAAAGAATTTCAGTTATTGACCGTGTCTTCAGATTTGTCCATAAACACTGAGATGAAGTTTTATCGATTTATTTATTTTTTTGTCACTCCTGCACATTGTCACCATTACATCACGTGTCCAGGCTTAGTTTTGTTTCCTGACGGTCAGAGCGATTGAAAAAATTATTTATTAGAGTTAACATTGAGTTGAATAGCTGAAACGGTGACGTCATCTCATGCTGTTCACTCACCCTGCTCATCAGTGTTGTACTTACCACATGCAACCAGCAGGGGGCAGCGTATATTAAGAAAAGCTTTTTTTGCTGCAGATGATGTAACCATTTCCCAACGAGTAAAGGAGACTGCTCTGTGTATTTAATTGACACCTTATGATTGTGTCTAGTGTGTGGTGGAAACAGGGGTTGTGTGTTGTGCTTAATAAGACTGCCAGGTTAGATTTAACACAGTAGATGCAATAATAAGAGATGCTGCATATATAGACATTTAGTGTCTGTTTAAATCAGGGATGTCAAACATGCGGTCTGGTGGCCAAATGCCAAAGGTTCCAATCTGGCTCGCAGGATGAATTTGTGTAATGCAAAAATGACACCTAAGATACTTTTAAAAATTATAGTTCAGGTTCCATTATTATAGTAACCTATAAATACTCACTACTACACTCTTTGGAAATGTAAATTTTTCATGTTATTTTCCTGTATTTACACTAAAACAAAGTATCATTTCACAAAAACAACATAAATAACCTGAACAAATTTAAACAACCTGAAGCGTCTGAAGAGAAGTAAGTGTAATTTTAACAATATTCTACCCGTTATTGAATATTTTGTGTGTTTGTAGATCCACTGTGATCTGTGAGTTGTAATGAACATGTAGAAATGATAAACTGATGTTAAAATTGCACTATTTTTTCTGAAGAATTTTGAGATTGTTAATGTTATTAACATTGTTTTAAAGGACAGTTTGTAGACATATACATTTTCATTATTTGAGTAAAGTTTGGAGTTGACATTATTCATATGTCATTCTGTTATTATTGGACTGGTCCGGCCCACGTCACGTCAGACCTAATGTGGCTGAATTTGGCCCCTGAACTAAAACGAGTTTGACACCCCTGGTTTAAATAGTTTCATAAGAGAAGTTCGAAACTTAAATTGAGAGTAGAGAGGCCTGTGTGCAGTACTGGTTATTATAAACCAGGCAGTCATCCCCACCAAAGTAAAAAAAAAAAAACAGGTAAGAAATTATGCAAAATAATTCATTATGTTGTCAGAGTGTTTAACTGGTCAGGGTTTAAAGTTCCCCATGGTGGTGTGGGGTACGGACTTCCATCTCATCCCATCACATTCCTCTCGCTTCTAATCCAATCACAGGATCTAAAGCCACTGAGTGATGCAGCTAAAGGCGCAGTCAATCTCCTGAATTGACTCTACAGGGGGAGGATGATGGACAACTCAGCAAGTATTAGACAGTGCATACTGTACTGGTGAAGGCAATGAGCTTCTCACCGCCCTGAACAAGTGATATTTCTATGTTAAATAATAAAATAAACATTCATTCATCTTCTAAACCCCGGTCGCAGGAGCCTATCCCGGCTACTTAAGGGCAAAGGTGGGGGGGGCCCTGGACAAGTCGCCAGTTCATCACAGGGTCGTCATTCACACGCACATTCATACAGGGAAGGGCAAGGTGGGTGAAGTGCCTTGCCCAAGGACACAACAGCACATGATCAGGAGACAGCGGGAATCAAACCGCCAACCCTTCGGTTACCAGACGACCTGCTCTAACCTCTGAGCCACGGCTGTCCCTAAAAAAAAAAAATAAACATGATATTTTTTTATAATGACAAATATCAAAGGTAACTAGTTAGAGGCTGAATAGCTCAGTTGGCACCCGGCTGGTGCACAGGCGACCTGGGTTCAATTCCCGGGATGAGCATCCAGTGTGGGTCCTTGGGCAAGACCCTTCACACTACTGCCTACAACTGTAGCCTCTTGTGCCAGTCTCAGGCCCGAATAAATACAAGGGTTGTGTCAGGAAGGGCATTGGATGTAAAAAAAAAAAATCAAATATGCAAATTGGATTCACTGTGGCGACCCTGGAATGGAAAAAGCCCAAAGAACTCCTCATCATCAAAGGTAACTAGACAATGAATTTAATCACCTTCTGTGTAGCTATTGAACTCCATGACATCGTATTAACTAGTGACACACGTCAGCAGGGAATAATATTACATGGAAAAGTTGAACTATGTGGTTGATATTTTAAAAAAAAACAAAAACGGAAGTACAGGTTTCCAGTTTAACATCCTTATTATGTTTCATTTCTACTGCTTAATATAAATGAATGATGTCAATATATGAAGTCCTTGCACATTTCTGTCCTTGTAGATGTGTTTTTCTTGTTGTTGATTTTGCTCTTTTCTGACCTCTTCCAGAGCTTAAGAGCATCCTGTCTGGCCTGTCCTTCTTGTGGGGTCTCAGCCCCCGTCTCCCCCCTCCCTTTAATAATCCTGTGTCTGTGTGTGTTGTCCAGTCTCAGCTCAGGTAGTTGTGTCCAGTCTTGGCCCATAACAAGAGCACACCCAGGAGTTAATCTGGATCATGATGGTAATTACTGCCTGTGCTGTGTGTGCTGTGTGTGTTGTGTG
>JAPTHA010000024.1:3536742-3547016 GCA_029814585.1 Gymnapogon annona | reverse complement strand
ATTTTATCGTACCTGTACAATAGTTGCGTGTGTTTTGCAAACTGCTAACTTCTAGCAAACTGCTAACTCCTAACCCTAACTCAGTTGCAGTGGGTAAGGACACAAATTCTTTTAATTGATGGAATTATTCATGTTTATATATACAGAAATATATGCTGCATTTACTTTAAATTTCTCACTTTATTTTAAGCTTCTCAAAAGCGTGGCAAGTCTGCAGTCAACTAGGAGTAATAGCCATGTTTATTAATTTTTTTAGCACTTTTTCATCATCATCCCTATCTTCTGCTTAATCTCCTATTCATTCAACTGTCACTCGTCTTTCAAGGCCAGAAGTGGCGCAGACCAACTGTCCAGTTCGAGCTCTCGGAGCTGCCCAAAGAAAACCATTCTACTCCCTTCCTCCTCCTCCACTTCCTCGCTCTCTCTTCACTCTGAGGTGACGCACAGTCTGCTCTATCTGTGTGTCTGCGTCTGTTTGTCTCCTGCTAAAGTCTTCTCTCCCCTTTGTCTCACCCTGTTTTGTTTTTCTCCAAAAAAGACTGTCCTCATTATCTATGAGGTGTACTTCTGACTTGACATGCTTGTGTTTAGTGTAAACGGACACAAAATCCTGCATCTCCTAAAGTCAACTTTCTTTGTGGGGTTTACGGTCTTGTTTTTTTTCTCCTGTGAATGGGCAGTTACCAGAGTGCTGCTGGTTTTTATGCGGAGATGTGGCGATTTGTAAATATGCATAGACACCAGAGACTTAGGGGACTCACTTAGGGACTGTAGTAATTAATCTTGGTATTTTGTAACTCAACGGAAGAAACCATCAAGAAACCATGTTAATACAGCATGTGTGTCTGTTCATTTTTGCTTCAAAGCATTTGGGTAAATCTTCAGATGAAGAGGAACTCGAATACTACGAGATACCTGAGAAACAACGGGTAGAGTAAACGAGTGATTGCATGGTTTTGCATTCGGCTTGTCTCTGAGTTGTCTGATATTGGGATTTTTAATGAAAAGATGCTTCAAGGAGATTTCAGTAAACTTGTGTATAGGGATATCAATCTCATTAGAGCTTCCTTGGCAGGAATGGGAGCTGTTGCATCTGACAGATCAAGGACCCATTCGCATACCCGGTATACAGGAGAGAGTTGAACGCTTAATCTCTAGGTTTAAGGGCAAGGACAAGCCTCCAAAGGTGAACACCATGCATGGACATCTTTGTGTGAACATTGTTTGTAGTGCTGACTTTTATTTCAGTGACAGTTCTAATCCAGTAACTCTTTAAAGCAGGGGTGTCGAACTCATTTTAGTGCAGGGGCCACATTTAGCACAATTTGATCTAAAGGGAGCCAGATCACAGAAACGATAATATAAAAAAAAGGCAACTCCAAACTTTTCACTTTGATTTAGGGTGAAAAAAGGAGAATTACATAGAGAAAATCTTTGCATTTTCCAACTATCCTTCAAAAAAATGTGAATAACTACAGAAGTGCAGATCTACTGAAGTGCAGAACTGCCATGGAGGTAAAAAAAAAATTACTTGCTTCTTGTTCAAACGAGAAGAGCAACTCGTCCGAATGAGTTTACAGGAGACTTCCCATGATGCCTCAGTGCTGGTTAGTTGGGCTATGAGTTTGATCCCGTTCAGAGCATCGGGGCACAGACAGGTGACTGGAGCAAATGGAAAGACGGATGGAAGAACCTCTTGACATACATAACCTCAACAAACTGCGAAATGAAGAGTGAGAAGGAGCAGCTCGTCCGAACGAGATGAGCAGTTTCACTTCATTTCTATCTTCCTTTCACAGTTTGTTGATGTTATATATGTCTATATTGTGTCTACAGGTTCTTCCTTCCATCTTTCCACCTGCTCCAGTCTCTAGTCTGCACGCGGATGCTATGAACAGGATGTAAATTAAAGTCATAGCCCAACTAACCTGCGCTGAGGCACCATGGGAAGTCTCCTGTAAACTTGTCCGAATGAGAAGAATTTTTTTTTTCATCTCTATGGCAGTTCTGCCCTTCCGTAAATAACATCAGTGATTAAAATTTTTTTTTAAAGTACAACTTTCAGGTCACAGTGGAAACAACAAATACATAAAACAGTAACACAAATAATATGATAAAATGCTCTTCCTTTTCTTAGCACATTTCAGGTTATTCATATTTGTTCAGGTCATTTACATGTTTTTGTGAAAGACATTTTGTGAAAAGAAAGAGAATAAATTGGAGGTCTAATTATTTACAGGCTATTCTGTTAATATCTGACCCACTTGAGGTCAAATTGGGCTAAATTCAGCTCCTGAACTAAAACGCTTGTTAGTATTGTAAATAAAATTCTTATGTTTCACAAAAATATCCCATGGGTCGGGTTAGACCCTTTGGCAGTCGGTTTCGACTCACGGGCCTTATTTTTGACACCTGTGCTTTAGAGGTACATGAATATATCAACTGTTACTGGGAATAACGTGCCATGCCCCATTTTTTTCCCCCCTGGAGCCAAAGAAAAAGCCGTCACACTTCTTTTTAGAGCAATGGTACTTGTCACGAGGCCTGACTGAGTTTCCTGTCTCTCCACTCTCCTCTCCTGATTCTTCCAGAAAGGTCAGGGTTGTTTGTTTATTTTTTTTTCACAGTATGGAATAAAACTCTAAGATATCATCAGGTGAAGTACTGAAAAACAACACTTTTCGGAGGTTTTCACTCAGATTACATGACCTTTCTCGCAGACTTAGTTAAGCTTGTTCTGTTTGTGTTCATCTCAAAGTCACTGTTGTTTTGCAGAGGGTATAATATTTCTGCTCGGTACTTGTACTAACTGCGGGGCATTGCTCTCATAGTTTACTCACGCAGGCTTGTATTACCGTTATGACAAGTTGAAATTAAAGGATAGTAGCTGAAATTCTAACAAATAAGCTGTAGCGTTAACCACAATTACAAGCTTCTGGATGGGAGTTTTTTTGTTTTGTTTTGTTTCTAAACCCCATGAAAACACAAAAAAGAATTGTATTTTTCTTCTCAGATGACCCTTTTGTTATTGAATCGTCTGTTTTTCTGCAGGAGTCAGTAAGGCCTGTGCTCTCTGAGGACCAAACGCCCATATATGTGCTTAGTATTCAGGAGAGGGCTGAGCAACTCGCCTCTCAGTTTGAGGGAAAACCAAACCGACCACAGGTGAAATTTCCTCATTGTTCAGATGGTTATTTGTCATTCTACCACACAAACACGCAAACATCTGAGAAACCACCCTGATTAGTCAGATTTACCTTTTCAGCGGCAGAATGCAAATTTACAGTTTAAGCAACAGACGTTTTTATTAAGGTAAAGATTTATTTCTCAGTTGACAATAGGGGATGTACATAGTTAACCTAGATGACAAACATTTATTTAGAAAAACAACTGTAGCAACTATCAATTTTTACACATACTTTCTAAATTCTTTTATTAAAAAAAACATTTAATAATTCATACAGAACCTGGGAAGGGAAGGCTTCCTTGTGTGCCATAAATGGTGCTATACAAATTATTCTTATAAAGTTGGTGCTAAAAGTGCCAACATTTTCACATTTAGATTTAAGATAAAAGTATGGAATAACTAACAGTAATTTATTAGAAACATACAGCACACTATATGAACAAAATGCTGGGACGCAATCCTAAATATGACTTAAATACATTCATTGCAATGGTATTTATTATGATATATAAATATGAGATTGTTATGACATTTGTTAACTTGAGTTTTATATCCATTGACAAAGAAAGACCTGGATTTAATAATTTCCAAGACTTTTCCCCTCATAATGAATATACAGTATACTAAAACAATAAATAGATTAGCAGTGTATTGTATAATCAAAGTTTAAGAGGTGATGGTAATATTATTTTTAAAAAATCTGAAATTAATAATATAGATTACAGCTCGTCTAACTACTCTCCTTTCTCCCTCCTCTTCATGGAGCCTAAGAAAATACCCTCCCGTTTTTTTATGGACCAGTGGCACCTGGCCCGAGCCCAGTGTCCCCCCGATTCTCCCCCCTCTGACGCTTTGAGACAGGTAGTCATTTCACACTCGGAAGAAACGGAGTGCGGTGAAGCTAACACACTACACCTGCACTTTGGTGTTTTGAGAAAGTTGCACCATGTCACTTGGGATTTGAGGAAGTGGCTTAACACGACTTCAGCTCACCTGACTGTTTTTGCTGATGCTTGGCGCTTGTTACGAAACACGGAGCAACTCATTTGCAACTTCTCACTTGTTTACTGTGGCTTTTTAAAAAAAATTAATATGTGTGGTGGAGTAATTAGGCCCTTTGACTGTAACTGTAAATATATAAATAGTTGGGTCAGCCTTGAACTCACTTATGAATTACTTGTTTATTCCTTTTTTTCTGCTAGCAGAGCCCCTTGTTGCTTTGGATTCTAAAAACAGCTTGGCAGGAAATATCTCATCTAGTGTAATTCCCGAGTTGACGAACACACTTCTAACTGTGGCAGAGTAGCAACGCTCGAATCTAGAGGGACTCGCTCAGCAAACAGTGTTCGAGCTTTATAGTCAGTGGATCTAGACTAGTTTCATTTTACATGGCCTTAATTTTTAAGAGAGTTTTGAAGTCTAATCCTAGGAGGGGTAAATCAGGATTTAAGTTGAAGATGGTTTCTTGATTTTAATTCGGCCAATAGGATTTGTGCCTTGTTGTAATTGTATTTATTGTTGACAGACCATCAATTTGCATATGAATGTCAAATGTGGAGTTTACTGCTATATGATCCAGTGAATATTACATAAATTGAAGAACTTGAATGGTTTAATGTTTCTTTTCCTGGAAATCAACATTGTACATGTAATTACTAATACTAATGGGCAGACGTGCTGTGGAGCTTTAGAACTTTTTCTACGAACTATTTGGGTTTGTTGGTAGGCGGTAAATCAAAACGCTTGATCAGTGAAGCATGTGCACATTGCTCTGTCATGTCTAAAAGTCCTGTCTGACTCCATTGTTTGTGTACAGCCTTTGTATTTCCAAGCACGTGTTGCTGTGCTGCGTGAACTCCTAACCCACTCCTCTATTTCTTCATTATACTTCTTTGTTTTTCATATCAGTCTTTCCCTTTTTATCCATTGGTTTCTAATGTTTGTCCAACTGTCTTTTTTTTTTCTCCCCTTAACACCGTCTGTAGTCCTATGTAAGGCTGTACACAGGGGGAGTTAGCTCATTGGCTGAACAGTTAGCCAATCAGCTTCAGTCACAGGAAGAACCCAAGCCCTTACCTGAAAAGAGGGATTTGGTAAGCAAGCTGTCCAGAGGGGAGAAGGCATGTGACTGCACAGACCACCCAGCGTCATGTCATCCACTGTGTTTGAGTGTGTCTGTTGTAGTTTATCTGTGATGTCTGTGTGGTTAGTGTGTGTAACAGGTTACTGTTTTCTTTGTAGATAACAATCATCATATTTAGGCTTTTACATCCTCTTTTCCCACTGATCCATAACACTCCTCCCACTCTGCTGTGGCGTTGTCGTCAGGTTTTAAAGTAACCCCATATCAAGAATAGATGTACAACTGGTTTGATATTGTCCACTTATGGACCTCTCCTCGTCCTCCCCTCTCCTCTCCTCCTTTTCTCCTCTCCCCTTTCAGTCTCCTCCTCCCCTCCTGTCCTCTACCCTCTCCTCCCATCCTGTCTCCTCCCCTCTCCTCTTCTCTCCTCTCCTCTCACTGACTCCGTGGTGTTAATTTTTTCACAGGGGTCCCTCAGAAAAGAGTTTCCTGTCAACATCGGCGGCAGTGACGTCTGCTTCTTCTGTCGGAAGCGTGTATACGTCATGGAGCGGTTGAGCGCGGAAGGAAAGTTCTTCCATCGCAGCTGCTTCAAGTGTGACTACTGCGGCACTACACTTCGACTGTCCTCCTACGCTTTTGATGTGGAGGATGGTAAGACTAGCACTGAGATGGTCCCTTCACTTCCATCATTAACTGCAGACAGAATAAATACACAAATTCTTTTGATTGACTTAACTTTGGCACCGCTGGAATAAAAGTGCAACCAATTGAGATGAATATTTACTGGCATAATATGGGCTTCAGGCCAAACACCAGTAACTAATTCACACTGATGTGTCATATCCATTCTTCCATGTCTCTGGTGCCTCCTGGTGGTTATATTTATGAAGATTATCGCTCAAGACGGCATCCTTCCCTCTCCTTTCATGGCGCCTGTCCAGAACCACTAAGACGAATAAGATGAAAGCAACAGATAGACTGCATCAGACTTCTCTCATTTTTCTACTGACAAAATTAAAACCTTCAGAATTATTTCTATGGCGTCTGAGAAGTATTAAACTTGCAGTGGTTTTAACAGCATCAAACTGACTTCAGGGCAGAGTGTAGTCTTGTATTCCATGTTTTTGCTGAATGAGAGGTGTCTGTTATGCTCAAGGACAGACAGCAGATTGTTCACTCAGACAAAGTAACTGTTTCTCGGTCTGAGCTGAGTGGGACTAAAACCCACTGACAGTGGGAACTGAGGCAGAAACAAAAAAACCCGACATCTTATTAACAAGTCCTTGCTTTAGCCGGTCTACTTCTGCAGTGCGAATAATGCCAATGGAACGTGTGAGGTGGTTTTCCAGTGTATGAAATGCATTCATCAATGCATTCAATATGTTTGCTAATTTGATTTGTGTTTCTTGTTTACCCTGCAGGGAAATTTTACTGCAAGCCTCACTACTGTTACCGTCTGTCTGGCTACGCCCAGAGGAAAAGGCCTGCTCCTGCTCCAGCTCCAATCACCACTAAGGTACCTCATTTATTTTCATCATATTGTTCTCACATCGTGCACAACACACGCCTCTCCAAGCTTCAGTTGACTGTCTTTGTTAAATTTCCAGGAGAACCAGGCACCCCCCAGCCCTGTAGCCACGGTTGATGCCCCTGGACGGGCAGCGCCAGCACCAGCCCCCTCAGCTGAGCACCCGCCTTCAGGTACCCCACTTTCCTCTCTTGCTGTGGCAGCCGTGCCCTGCCGTCTGGCCATGAGTGTGGGAGTGCGTACCCTCCGCCGCACGTTCTCCTGGACTTGCCACCAGGTGGCACACAACCCCTTAGACTCTCCTTTCCTGTGCACCTACTGTATCTACCTCTTCTGCTGTTTCACCATCAATATCCTGCTCGACCTCCTCTAGCATGACTCTCTGGTCGCTCCTTCCTCCTCCTTTATTTCCTTTTACTCTTTGCTAACTAATGCAAACAGTGAGTTTGTATAGATTTTAGCTGTCGCATACTGCTCTGATTGTTTGATCACTTAGGCTGCAGTGTGTCGATATAAATCTTGTGATTCTTCGTCTCAGTGATTGATTTATTTCGTGAAGATGCAGCATTCCTTCTCTCTGTTAAAAAACAAAAAACACTCTAGGATTTAAGGCAGACGCAATGAAGAAGCACTCTGGTAGAATTATTTCAGAAGTGAATGGTGCATCTAAAATTTCCTTATTTTTCTTGGCTTAGATATTAAAACAAGTTAGGCAGGAGTTCTTTTGCATCAGCAATATCTGCTGTTTGTGTCATAGGTTACTTTTTTTTAAATTGCTTTTTAACTTAGGGGAAGTTTGCAATTTGACAAACGGCAATGCACTAATCATTTATATCTTATTTTTTAGGTCTTATTTTACATAGGTGCAATAAGTAAGAAAATCTTATGCCTGCCTTTGTTTTAATGAAGAGCCAAGCTTTGTTCTTTTGTGACTGTAATCTCAGTGGCCCGTGACTCTTTTAACTCTACCTTCTTGTGTGTGATTCTTTTAGAGGCTGCTCTGTTATGTGTTTCTTCCTCTGTAAGCTGTTTTGCACCTACGTCTTTACTGAAACTCACCATACTGTGATGAAGTGCCTGTATCAGTGCTCTTGAATGCTTCCTTTCTGTGAGCTTTACCTTTCCCCCTCCTACTGGAGCAGCTTAAAACTGAAAGCTCAATTTTAGTGCCTGTGATCAGTTCCCTTGTGATTTTTCACTCCTCTTTCCAACCCTGTTTCCTTGTCATCCTTTTGCATTCCTTAACCTCTCACCCTCAAACTATTGCTTCGAAAACCCACGTGTATCTGCTCAGTATACTCTCGTGCCTCTCGCTGATTTAATTATATGGCTTATGAAAATATAACTATAGCAATACAGTTAGAAATAGTGGTAATAGGTAAACTGCTAAGATTTAGATGCATAGAATATGAATAACTGCAACTAAATATAATGCCAAGTATGTAAAGTATAGGCCTGCTGCAGCAAGTATTCCGCTGTAGCAAGAATAGTAGCGAAAATACATATTATATAACACAATTGGGAAGTTATATAGTTTTTAGTCCCACAGATTATATTACTTTAGAGTTTAATGTGTAATATTTATATCGGTAATAATACAGGTAATGAGAATTGCATTAGTTGAATAGAATTATTATGCTTTCAGGTTTGCTCTATTAAAAACTAAACTCTGACTTGGTAGGTTTTTAATAGTTGTGTTTTGGTATTCTACCTAGAAAAGGTAGTGTTTTTAATTTAGGTCATGTGTTTTTTTTCTTTGTTGACCATCTACATACAAATGCACACCATGATATCAAATTGACCCGTTGTGTCATTGACACAGATGATTTTAGGTTTGTTTCCTGTCGTCGTCATCATCATCATTATCATTATTGTCTTAATTTAGGGGTAAAATTCACCTCTGTGAAAAGAGAGCCGACAGGTGTAATATATAATTACAGGAGTGATCTTTTTCACTCCCGCTCACCTTCACCTTCAGAGATAAGCTCTAGAGAAGAATACAGTTTTAAGATTCGCTTCTCAGGATGGGAAAAAGGCAAGGCATCAACCTTGTACCATATTATAGCTATTTTAGAGTATTAAACCAATTTGTGTTTGTTGATTCTATTCGCTGTAGGATTCTAATCTAATGCAATAAATTCAGTTATAGATCTTACATTGGTGTCTTCTTCTTGTGTTTGGAATTGCACTGGTTTGAGTATTGAATGGGTGATAGATTGGATGCCACAAGACCTTAACATGAAGACTTCCAGAATTTCCTTTTAAACTACAAAGAATTTTTTAAACATAGTATACACACGCTCATACAGACTAGGCATGGTTTATTCCACTTTTTCTATACAATGGTACATAAGTACACTCATTAAACTAGGTATCCCTTCTGCAGTGGGATATACAGTGTACTCCCCTAATGGCTGCTGCACCTTCCTGACTCTCAGTATCTTTTGTGCTTTCTTCTACTTTTGGTGGTCTGTCTCGTAACCCTGCAACTACCTGTCCATGCTGACGTCATCATTTCACCTGGGGTCTTCACCTTGTCCATTTTTAACTCCAGCACCGGAAGTGAACGGGCTGCAGGAGCCAAGCCTTGCTAAAAGACTGCGAGGAACTCCAGAGCGCATAGAACTGGAGAACTACCGCCTGTCCCTGCAGAGAGAGGAGGAGCTGGAGGAGGTGCCCGAGGAGACGCTGGCAGAACACAACCTCAGCAGTGTTCTGGACAAGGCCACGGATGCTGACCTGGGCTCCAGGTACACCATGAAAATAACCATCTGATAAATGCTCTCGCCAAGTACAAAATCGCTGCTGTTGAAAATCTTGGCAATGTTTTGAGTTTTAGTATGTCCTTCTTAAAGCGTGGACTTTATTTTCATCTACCATATGCATCCATGAACTTGATGTTTGTAGGAATACATTTTAAAAGGCCACATTCTCAACAAAGTACATTAAAATGATTTTGTACAACAGCTTCTTTTCCTATCACAAATGGGCAATTATTGTTGCAATCTGCTGGTCTGCTTAGTCACTGCTATACTTTCATTTGCAAAGCAATTTTGTGTAGACTTATCCTGAAATCGCAGCAGTCACAATCTCTGCCGTTTGTTCCAAAGATAAGAATTAAGGTAGGAAAAAAAAATCTTTCAAATTTTCAGCTCCTCATACCTGGAACAAACTTCAGTTCCATCTCCAATCACTGATTCTGGAATCAGTGCTGTTAGTCTGTAAACGTCTGTAAACTCTTTGTACATGTTATTTTGCAGTGTTTGCAAATGCTTTTATTATTTAAAAATTTTAATCATTATTTGACTATCGCTCCTATGTTGGACTGGACAATTGAAAAGAGAATCTCAATCTCAACGGGACCATCCTGATTAAATAATGGTATTATATACTGTATGTGTGTGTGTGTGTGTGTGTGTGTGTGTGTGTGTGTGTGTGTGTGTGTGTGTGTGTGGGGGTGTGGGTGTGTGTGT
>JAPTHA010000024.1:3504472-3532611 GCA_029814585.1 Gymnapogon annona | reverse complement strand
CTGATTAAATATTGGTATTATATAGTGTATGTGTGTGTGTGTGTGTGTGTGTGTGTGTGTGTGTGTGTGTGTGTGTGTGTGTGTGTGTTAGGACATGACTTTATTGGAGGGAAACTGTTTGATGGTGAATTGTGAAATGTGGTTCTACAGAATAAGACATTCCTTCAATAAGTGCTTCATGACTCCTGAAAAGCCAGTATGTAGTGATGGAATTTATCTAAAGACTTTTAAGCGTAATGCACAACTTTCAGAAAAACTTACTGTGCGCTTTTGTTGAATATTTCAATTTCATGCAGCTTTATTTTTTGGTACCACACAAAATATAATAATAATAATAATATATAATAATATAATAATTATAATTATTATTATATTATATATAATTATATAATATAATATCAGCCATATTTTGTACTCCACTACACAATTTTTCATATTTGTTATTTCCATATCTGTCTGCAAATGCTCTTGATTTTGAAGGCTTATAATAAACCAAATGATTGAGTATTCTTTTATAGGTTCTGAACAATCAAACAATTGTATTACTGACAAGCTATATAAATTCTTGGAAAAACTCCTGTTCTCTTAAAAAATATCACAACTGAAAAAGGCTGGTGTTCCTCAAAACACGTAGAATAAACTTATTTAAAGTAGTTCAAATGAACTCAGCCTTGAATGCCAACACAAGAAAAAGGAAACATAGAGATTGATACAGCAGAAAGTTTAGTAGTTTAGAGAAAATAATGACTTTTCTTAGTGTTATTTATCACCTGCAGTACACAAAGCTAAGAGGAGCTGAAGTTCACTCCAGCAGTGATAATGTTGTCTGCAAACTCCCTTCCCTCCTACGTGTTCTGACTCCGCTGGGACTCCTCTGTTTTCCAACAGCAGTTCAGAGTCAGACATGGAGGAAGAGGATGAGCAGGAGGATCAGGAGGAGGTGGAAGCAGAGCATCAGCCTCTCAGTCCCTCAGACCTTGGCGGCGTTCCCTGGAAGGAGGCGGTGGAGCTTCATGCCAAACTGCGGGGCGACCGCAGCGAGGAAGGTGAAGTCCCGGTCGACGCAATCAGCAGGGATGGGGAATTGGATGAGGAAGAGGAGGATGAGGAGGAGGAAGAGGAGGAGGAAGAAGATGAGGATGAAGACGAGGAGGAATCAAGTGATGGTAAATTAGTTTTGCACCTTTTGAGTGTTATCGTTTGTTTTGTTTTTTTGTATGTTTATGTCCTGTCCAGTTCCATTGGACCTGATCAGAAGCCATTTTCTTTTTACTTCATTCTGTGTCATGTGTGTCTCAAACTCTGTTCTCACTCTCTCCTTGTTTCCTTTTGTCCCCCTTTGCCTTTTCATTACCTCAATGTGAATGTGTGTGTTTGTGTGTGTGTATTGTATTTTTATGGATTTTGTTTGTGGTTGGGCTTTTGTCTCCCCCTGCTGGCAGAGGGCGATTACTGCCCCTGGGACAGGGAGCTCCAGTCAGGCCTTTGGCTGGACAAGTACCTCACAGAGGAGGACGATATTGGTACATTTAAAGGTAGCAGAAGAAGTGCCTGCGGTTGTGTTTGCAGTCCCTTTTAGTCTCATATAAAACGGCCTGGGTTTGGTTGTCAAGCATTTTTAAAGTAAAGTGTGGCTTTGCTTTTGGATTTTTTTTCCCCGGTTTGCTGTTGCAGTGTTTTTGAAAGGATTCTGTTTTTCAAGTGTGCTCTTTAAGGGGTAAAATCTCAACTCCTATTAACGTGCTTTAACTTTTAACAGCTCTTTTTTTCCGTTATGCTTTCTAACACTTAATATGAGAAATGTCAAGGCTAATTGATTTTTCTGTGTATGAACAACCATTGTGGTTTTGGAAATAAGTAGCCATCTTCAAATATATTATTTCCTAACCTTCTTTGCTGCTTATACATTTTGACTTGTTTGCAGTTGTAGTGCATGCAGCCTGTACTAAGCCCCTCTGGTGATTTTTCATTGCCGTTTGTATCTAACTGTTTCTCTGCCTTCTCCTTTTCCCTTCTGTGTTTGTCTCCTTTCTGGGCTCAACTATCTTCACATCTTTCCTCTACTCTATTTGGTTTGCATCATTTTACCATATCCCAACAAAAAAAAAAAAAAATCCCCCATTCCACAAAATGCCGACACTCCCATTTAGCCAGGAACCTTCAGATCCAACAAGTCCTGCAGCCTGTGGATCCCCAGGCCATTCCAGGTTTGGTGAGAACACACCTGGACTCTGAGGGAGAAAAGGATGGCCAGCTGGCCTCAGCCTCCCAACTCTCCCAACCCTCTGAGCTCTCGCAGCCCTCCCCCACAGGTAACCCACCCAGAGGAGCTGAATCCTGGGAAGGCTTCACTGCTTGAGTCCTGGGCTTTAGGCCTCACAGGGTTAAGAGTCAGGGTTATTTCACTTGCGTGGCTGCTGCTGTTCTCTGTGTGTGTGTCTGTGTCTGGAACAGGAAGGAACCAACTAACCTACCTGTTGTTTGGAATTATCTCTTCATTTGTACGTTTTTGTCACATTACCTATTTTCTTGGAATGTCTAATTTTGTGTTTTAATCTTTTAATTTGTCATTCAGAGTTGCCGTTGGTCTTCTGGGGTGAACATACGGTTCTTCAGCTACATCCCAGTTCACCACATAACCCCCCTTTGTGATTTCTTTTGATTTGTGTTCTGCTTTTGTTCCTTTGTGTTGTGCTTTTGTTCTTTCTCATGTGTCTAATTACTTTCCTGTTATGTCCCTGCCATCTATCCCCCCGTTGTTCTGTATCCTCTGGTTGAATGTAGCCCCTGCCCACACATCCGCCCGACACGAGGCAGTGAGAGTCTGGTTGGAGTCCATGTCTGGAGGTAGCACAGACTTAAAAGGGATCATGACATCCCGCCTTAGATTTGTATTCTATCTCTAACGGCTGGCCTTTTTTCTGTGGCATGCAGAAGCCCATACAGGGACACACTCACAAGTATGCATGCGTTCAACTTGTCACGCTAAAGATATCTGCTCTTTAGGGTCTGATCAGCACCTGTATTTCACTGTCACTCCTACACTCCAGCTCCTCTTTTTCCTCTTTAGCTCCCAAAGTACGTGTTTTTATCTGCACTGTATTGCACTACACTGTAAGGTATGCCATAGACAGATGGGCTATTACCACAGACACTTCACATCGCTGTTTCTTTCCCTGGTGTGTAATGTGTGAGTTATTGAGAAATTGCTGTTATTTGTACTCTACTTTTGTACTAACATCCTGGTGGTGCTTGTTCTTGCACAAAGCTCAGAGAATAAAGCTGTTGAGGTACATTATCAGCTTTTAAACACGCCTGACACTAACAGTAGCAAATGAATGGAACAATGGGCAGTGCTTGGTAATAGCTTAATAGCTAAATATAAAACCTCCTTGTGCTCGGATACACAAGAATTTCAGCTCCTCTGTGATGTCCGCCACACGGTCCATGGAGTATTTAATGCATTTAATGTATTTAATGTATTAATGTATTTAATGTATTTAATTTTAGCGTATTTATTATTATCATTCCCTTCAGTTTTAACAGATTTTTCTTGCAGTTGGCTATTTCAAATGTCATCCATTTGCTAAGTTTGTTGCATGTTCGCTATCTTTTTACTAATGCCAATCCACATTCATACTTTTTATTTATATTTATTAATAAAACTTCAGTGTATGGTTTCATTTATATGCAAAACAAATAGAATATTTTTTGCTTGAAAAGCCTCCTCAAGGCTTTCTCAAGGAAAAAACGATTTTGGTTTTGATGTTGTTTCCCCCCTGTTTTTTCTTTTTTAACATTATTTTCTTTCTTTAACTGCTCACCAAACTTATCAAGACCAAATTGGTCTTGATGAGTGGATATTAAGTGATCTTTCAAATGTACCGTTATTTAACTTGTGCCTGAATTTGTGAGAAAAGTTTAGTTAAGGCTAGGTTATTATGGAGTTGAAAACATGTTGTCTCTCTCTTTCCGTGGAATGTAATAACCAACTGACACGTCTGTGGTTGTTTCTGTGTTATGTTAGAGCTTTGTGAGGATGATGAGCTGGAAGCAGAGGCAGACAGTCCGGATGTGGAGCCTGGTACAGAGATGGATCAAGGTAGGCAGTCAGAGTAACATAAATAATGAATCGCTACCAAATCTCTCAGGTGTGCAAAATGTGAACACTACATTGAAATATGAACGCTAGACTGAAACGTGAATACTACATACAGGGCCTCAAATAAAAAGACTGGAAAGAATGAAAGGGAGGTATTTGCGAACAGCGCAAGATGTAATATTGCTATGCTTAAATTCCAGATGACATCCCTTCAGACGCAGAAGCAGAAGCCCGTTTGCACCAGTCACAACACACTGAAGTGTTTCCTGAAGAAGACAAAAAATCTGAAGGCGTTGAAATGGTTTCCAGTATTGGTATGTGTCGCAGTTCTTGCCTTTAACTTCATCTGGAACTCATATAGCTATATTTTTTTTGCTGAATAAAAAAAAAAAAATTGCCGTTCTTGTCTTTGTGCCTTCAGAGCCGTCCAGCAGCAGTGCTACACAGAAAGAGGATGCAGTTATTTCTCCACTCCAATCATCTGTAGAGCCTGTGATGCAGGTAAAGTAATACAAGGCTTATCAAATTGAAAGTTTCAGATTTTGGATTCAGCCAAAAGCCACCCTTGCACAATTTCTCTGATACAGATACACTGCTAGGGTTGGAATAAAACAGATGAGAGTTTTGCTAGAGATGAGGTTTGTTTCTGTCATTGCGACTCTTGGGTGTAATACCCACATATGAGAAGATTGAAGTTTCTGTTAGAGTCAGACTAGAAATTTTTGCAAAGATTGGAAATCTTGCATGGCTGCTGTTTGCAACACTACAACTGGGTTCTTTTATGAAATATGTTTGTTATATTGAATCTTTTTTAGCTTGAATTTTCATGTCCTAACTTCAAAGAATAAAAGAGGAAATGTGTTATGTAAATGAGTAAACTTGTCTTCATGAGGCACTAAAGCTGTGACCTCAAACTGTGGTCTTCAAACTTAATAAAGTAGTAACCCTGAAATGTTCCCAGTTTTTAATAAATTGTTCAGTTTGTGAATAAAACTTTTGTGAGTTATGATAAATTGTTTTCAGATGTGATTGTGAATCAGGATGGCGTCTTGTAAAAGGTTTTTTTAAAAAAAAAAAAAGAAGTCAAGTGAATAGTTAGGACCGTTTATTATTTTTGCTTTTTCCTTTCAGGAAAATCATACATCTCCCCCCAATCTGGCAAAGTCTCCTGGCTCCCGGTTCTTCTCAGAACCTTTCGTACCTGAAGAAACGAAGCCTGACAGGACTGTTTCATCTCCCTCTCCAGCTGCAAAAAGCCCAGTCTGCCCCTCACCAGCTCCCATCCATGATCCATCTTGTGATCCATCTCCTACTTCAGCTGTTTCCATCACTGCTCCTGCTGCTTCTCCTTCCAGCCCTTTTGCCAAATCACCCATCAGCTCTCCTGTCAAACCCACTCCTGTGTCGCCTGTCAGATCGCCTGTCATGTCACCAATTCGTTCTCCTATCCGCTCCCAGCCCACACCACTGCCAGAGACTCGCACACCCAAATCCCCGGTTTACCCTCACCGCTCTATCTGCCCTCTCACTGGCAACCCGCTATCACCGATCTGCGCCCAGCCTTTGCCCTGCCACGAACCGTCGTCACCCCTCACTTCTGATTCTCCTGTCAGGACTCAGCCGGTTCCTGCAGTCACATCAACACCCATGGCAAAAACGGAAAAGGCCACAACTGAGGCCTCAAAGTCTACAGATTCCTCAATAGAGGAAACTCCAACTAAAAAGACAGATATTATTGAGGAATTTTGGTTGAAGAGTGCAGAGATTAGGAAGAGCCTGGGTCTGTCTCCCTTGGACCGCAGTAGTAAAATTTTGGAGAAAAGCGCTGTTAAAACTCCGCCACAGGACTCTGCAGTCGTTAAGACAAAGTCTCCAGACGTTGCTGAGGAACCCAAGCCTGCCTTTACCGGTCGCGCTGTCATTCGTAGACTCAACATCACCCTCGAGGGCCAGGTCATCACTCCCATTACTCCCACAGAGCCCAAGAGCAACGGCTCTGATAAGAGAGACCTGAGCAGCAGCTCCGGGTTGGGGTTGAACGGAAGCATGGTCACCAGTCAGACTGTAAACAGTGACAGCTACAACACCTCAGATTCCACCATGCTCACCCCGCCCTCCAGCCCCCCGCCACCAGTGCCTGCTAATCAGTCTCCAGCCGTGCTCAGGCAACAGAGACACCAGGTGTCTTGGAGCAATGGGAAGGAAAAGCCTCCCACTGAGCGTGCCAAAGAACCAGCTAAAACCACAACACCTGTTCCCGCTCCAAGGACTCAACTCAGCCCAGTATCGGCTCCCAAACCCGTCCCAAGAAAAATTGCATCACCACCTCCAGATCCCAAACCGGCTCCGGTCGTTGTCATGAGGGAGAAAAAGAAACCACGGCCCGAACAAGTGAGGAAGTCCTTTGTGGAGACGGTGGAAGAGATTCCATTTGCTGATGATGTGGAGGAAAGCTATGACGAACGGACACCGGAAACGAGCATGAACAGATTCTATACTCCGCCCACCAGCAAACCTCATCGGGAAAAGCCTCCCACGCATCTGGCCTTAGCAATGGAAAACGGTAAACCCAATATCCCAGTTAATCCAGCCGCAAAATCTCAGAGGGCAACTCAATTTTCTCCAGAGGCCAAGGAGATCGCTGAGGAGAGAATGAGGGCCAGAGAAAAATCAGTCAAAAGCCAGGCCCTAAAAGATGCCATGGCCAAACAACTAAATAAAATGAAAGAATCTGATATAGACAAGGGCGCCTCACCCAAAGTGGCCTGGGGCGTAACTCCAGAAGCCACTGGCAAAGGTAAGAAGTCAGGGGGATCTCCAAAGACATCTGCTGTGAAAGCTCTGGAGTCAAAGAGGGCAGAGACTCTGCCCGAGCGTTTCTTCAGCAGCAACAAGAGTCTGGACAGCTCGGCAGCTTCATCTGATGGCTCTTCAACCAGTAAAAGCAAAAAAAGGAGTTCGCTTTTCTCACCCCGCAAAAATAAGAAGGAGAAAAAGGCAAAGAATGACAGTAGCCGGCTGTCTGGAACGGACGAGACCCCGCCGAAGCACAAGTCGTTGTGGAAGGCTGTCTTCTCAGGGTACAAGAAGGACAAAAAGAAGAAGGACGACAAGTCATGTCCGAGCACGCCGTCCTCCAGCTCCACCACTCAGGACTCTGGTAAGAAGAAAACGTCGCCTCTTGGAAAGTCATCAGGTAAGAGGCGTCCGAGTTGAGATTTTCCTCTGAAGACTTTAATATGGCTGACAAAGTTGATCTTTGCTTTGTTCTGCCTCAGATTTGAAGTCTCGCAGAAACCTGAGCTTTTCTGAAGATTCTGATCTGTCTTGTGATGACGTTTTGGAGAGATCCTCCCAGAGGTCAAAGGCAGATGTAAGTAGCAGTACGCCAGTTTCACCATCAGTGTATGGTGTACTGTATTTGCACCTCGTAAAGACATCCCCGATACTTGTTCCCCCCTATTTAGCTGAGAGGCTTTTGCAATGTCATCATCACATCCATTTGATCCGTCTTGGGTTCTTTAAATCCATCTTCCTTCAAATAATGTTTCCCACTCCCTAGCAACACATGGACATCTTTGACCTAGTGTCAGGGATGCAGAAGGAAGCAATAAAGGAGGAGAAACTGGAAAAGGAGAAAAGAAGGGAGTTAAAGGAAAGACAGAGAATAAAAGAGAGGCATAAACGAAGACAACTGGAAAAAGAGGTTGTTCGAGCAAAGGAGAATAATGATGAGGAGGTATTGTTCAGCGTTGGGTTTAATGATTTTGAATTTCAGATTACTGTAATTTAATAAATTTGACCGATAAAGTAATATTTTATGTGGGCAAAAGCTTGCCTCTGGCTTTTGATGCTGACCTCAAATGAATACTTAACTCAACCCTTTTTAAAGGATCTACCAGGAGCATGTGAGAAAAAAAAAATCCCCCCCCGGGGTCTCTCGTTACAAATCATGCATTCACATCGCAGTATAAAACAGATTTTCAAGGCCTTCAGCATTGCAATAAAAGGGGAAATGAATGATTGAATGTATTAAATATGGTGGTGGCATAGTTTGTATTAAGACTGCAGAAATTCATCAAACAAAACCTTAAAGTTCAGTAATATGTGTTCTTTTATTTACATAAATTTGCATTCATTACATTATGGCTGAAATTCAAAATGATTGCCTCAAATGCTGCTTATTCTGTGTGTGTTTCTGGTGGTGTAGATAGATACAGCTGAGTTCAGGGCCAGAGGCATGAAATGATTACAAATGAACACATTTTGGAAATTTAGTCACAGTCTCATCATTTTTTGACAATATATATACAGACTAAAATATTTTTTTTAACATTTTCTAATTATAAGTCTATATAGGTTTGTATACCTTCAATAACAGAATTTTAAAACTATTCCATGCCTGTGAAGCCAACTACAGTTGAATATGTCTAAATAGACTAATGTCTGAAGACCTTTGTGGTGTGTATAGAGCTATAGATGTGTGAATCGAATAGTGATTGTCATGTAGAGCAAGTAGAAATTGGTGTTAAGCCCAACACAATAGCCTTGGTCGAATTTGTACGTAAGCATTTTGTGTTTCAACTCATTTTTATTAACATAGATTTATATAATGCCACTGCCTGTCATATTTTGATTTGGTGTGGGATATTAACATTGCCTGTTTGTTTGATTGATTGTTTCAATAATTCAGCTAAATTATAACCTTTTTGTTTTACCAGTTTAACATAATCATTAACCCATTTAATCATGTCATGTGTATCATGTTTGTTTCCTCCCTTTTTTTGTTTTGTCTTCCCCAAGTCTGTTTATGTTCCTCATGCACTGGCGTTCAAGAGATCATACGCCACGAAGGTAGTATAACGTATATTCCCATTGATAACCCCCACATCTCAACCCCACTTACCTGCGCATGTGCCAGTTTACTGTAATAACACCCTCTGTGCATCTGGCCTCAAACTAACTTACCATCCTCCGTGGATGCATGTGACAGTCAGACCGTCGCGTCCACTCACCGCTGGATGACAGCTCTGTTGAAACACGCTCACCTTTCTGGTCACAATGGTTTCTTTCCATCTCTTGATATCAGGGGCTGTTTCTCTCTGACTGGTATGATATTAACCTGCTCATCTGTCAACATGGCGCTGTTTTTTTAATTTTTTTTTTTACTCCAGCGTGGCAACTGGAAAAACTTTTGGCACATTTTCCTCAGTACTGATCTCTCTTTCCAGCTTTCTATACCCTCACAAGTCAGTTAACAGGGGAGCATCGATGTTTATTCACATGTTGTACTCCCAATTATGGAAGAATTCATGATGTGAAAAATTATGCGTGTGAAATAGACATGAGGATTACACCAAATCCTCATTTGATAAAGGTTTTCAGATAAAGGTTTTCTTTATCTGAGAACACAGGGTGTCCCTTGAGTCTCTTTACAATTTAATATATTTATTACAAAAGGAAATGAATAGGCAGGTCTGCAAATTATTACTCAATGAAAAGTAGATTTTTTTTGTGCCTTATTTAATACACCTCCATATGAGCAATATTGGTTGCACATCAAGTTGGTACCTGATATCTTGCCATCTTTGCTGTACTATATCCTTAGTGGTTATAGCCTCAGTGATCTTTGGCTTCAGGTTGATGCCCCGTATTTTTGTTCAATATGTGATACCTCTAACCCTTTTAAAACCACCATGTCGTCATGTTTCCTTGCATTTGACATTTTTTTGCACCTGTACTTTCAGGAAAAATGTTATTTTAAATTTATTCCCAATTATCATTATTCTAAATAATATATGCATTAAACAGTGTGTTTTTAGTGAAAATAAAACAGACTTGAAGTTATTAGCAACTGTAAATGTCCTAAATTAAGCTTTTTGAGATTACAGAATACATTTTCAACTGTTTCACCTCCGTTTAAACGTGCTTTTTGGTCTTGAATATTCAGTATCAATATTATAACCTGCGGGGAAGTCTGTGAAACACTTCCTCTCTACTTGTAATTGAGTCCCACACTGCTGCCATAAAGTGTTATACAGCATCAGAAAGAAAGCTTTCTGATGTTATTTCAGACACAAATGATGTAAAGTGCAACATGGAGTCCCAGAGAGACTGCTGTTGTTGAAGGGTAAATAAAACCCCAATGATAGAATTCCAGGGGAGTGATATGTATAAATGAGGTGTCTAGGGAATTGGGCCATCCCTTCCAATCCACTGTTGTGGAAATGTTTGATTTAGCAAACCACCAAAATGCAGCCCCCCCGATGAGGTGGTGGACCATCGACCTGGAAATTGATGGTTGCTTGAAGGTCATACAGTCATGGTACCAGATATTCATTCGAAAGGTCAAAGTAGCTGTGATTGATCTCTCATTGAAGAGAAATAGACCAATGATTCAATTACATATGATCTCATAATATAATAAAGAAACTGATAACCACTCGGTACATAGAACAAATCTTAGTGATACATCTCATTGATTGCTTTTGTAATATTTTTTTAATGTAAGTACTTTGTGGACACCCTGTACATTAATATTATTGTTTAAAGACTTTGTGAAATCAGTAGTTGTGTGGTGAAGTCTGTGGATGTTCTTAGCTACAATGCAATAAACGGAGCGAGTCCGTGTTGTCCATAATTAGCTTTGACTTCTCTCCCATTCAATGTTACGAAAGGGCCTCGTGGTGCCAAGTTCAGCGGTTGAGGACATCGGAGTAAGAAATTGCTGACATTTGGTTTTTGTTGTCGTACCAGAAAACCTACACAGAGGAAGAGCTGAATGCCAAGCTGACACGCAGGGTCCAGAAAGCAGCAAGGAGACAAGCCAAGCAGGAAGAACTGAAGAGGCTTCACCGAGCCCAGGTAATGCACACTCTTCCATTCAGACCCGGAGCACAGTCCACCTGATGAGCTCACATATCAAGCGAGGAGTTAATTATAAACCATTACACTGTCTCTGACCTGTAAATTCCTTATCTAATAATCCCTCTCGCGTAGCGTAGTATACTTTTTATGATTGTTTTACACCCTTTTGAACTCTTTCCGCCTGGGTGTCCGCGGGTCCTTGAAAAGTCTTACAGAGTCTTAAATTTCACTTCCTTGAACCTGTAGATACCACTCTGGCTGGTGAGATATTTCTTGGTCAGTTGGATTTATGTACACAATGGAAACATTATGACTGAATGTAGTCTGTTAATTATATGGTCACTGTAACATGATTTGAATATTCTGAAATTGGGCTAAATTCGCTGTTTTGTCAGGAAATCCACTGGGATTGATGTTGTAGCAATGCAGTTCAACTGACTCACAGTCTACTGACTCGGCACTAAGCCGGTGCTATGGTTAGCCGGCTGGAGTTGGGTTTCGTTTTTTAACTGCTATTTGCAAAGTTCAAACAATGTTTTTTTTTGTTTCGCTCAAGCTTCTGACTAATAGAGTCTAGCACTAAGAGAGGATGTCAGAGTGATATAAAAAGTGTGACTACTGATGTGTATAAAGATAGCTGTGTCTGAAAATAAAATTAGACCATTTTACACTCTAAAATTATGAGTTCTTTCGGCTTTTTCTCTACCGGGGTCGCCAGAGCGAATCCAATTCGCATATTTGATTTGGCAGGAGTTTTTACGTCGGATGCCCTTCCCCTTGTATTTATCCGGGCTTGGGACCGGCACAATGAGACATTGAGGCTACAGTTGTAGGCAGCAGCATGAACGGTTTTGCCCAAGGACCCACAATTGATGCTCGTCTTGGGAATCAAACCCAGGTTCCCTATGCACCAGCCCAGTGCCTTACCAACTGAGCTATCCAGCTGCTTACACTCTAAAATACCAGTAGGAATTCCTTTTTTTTAAACTAAAGGCCCGTCTTAACATTTTAACAAAAGCAATCCATACAAACATGTCTCACTATCTCAAAGTGCCAGAAATGCCACATAAAAGAATCAAATAAAGGAATAAATACATGCAAAACAATGTATTTAAAAACAAACTGAAAACTTCAAAATTTTAAGGGGGGCTTTGTAGTTGTTTAATAATCTGTATGCAGAACGGAACTACAGAAAGTAGAATGGTGAATTGTAAAAATTACAAAATGAAAAGGATTAAAAGCATTCCCGGCTGGATACCTCAGTTGTTAAGGCACCGGGGCTGGTACATAGGGGATACTAGGTTCGATCCCCAGTAAGAGCATCCAGTGGGTTATGTCAGGAAGGGCATCTGGTGTAAAAACTCCTGCAAAATCAAATAAGCAAATTGTATTCGCTGTGGCGACCCCAGAATGGAAGAAGCCAAAAGAAATCATCATCACTAAATTAAAAGCGTTCCTGCCAAACGGGTTACTTTTAGATTCAGATCAGATTCAGATTCAGATTCATTTTATTGTAGAAGTAGGTAGCAAAGTATATGGTTCTTTATCAGATACTTATTAAGATATTCTTACTTGCATGATTGAGGAATAGGAACTGGGTAGTGGGCCCTGCTCAAAAATCCTAAGAGGCCGCATCATCCCCATCATTCCCATCACTTAAAAGATGCTGCCAATAAAAGTGTCAAAATGGGAACATGGCAGTGGTAAAAACACTGTAAATTATTAAGTGTTTTTGCTTTAAAAAAAACAAAAACACTAAATTCTATTTTGATGCTGCAGTCGAGCTCTAACTGTCCGTGTGCACCACTAGATGTTTATTTTCATAACGAGAGTAAATTGTTTCATCAGCAGGGGTACAGTCAGCTCTCCAGACACCTCTCTGTCAGGAAGGACTTGAGTCACATCCGTTGTAATAGTGGTAGATGTCATTTCCCCAGGATCTCATCTGAGATTGCTTAGAACAGTTTTTTTTTTTCCTTGTTTGTGTGACCCTAAATTGCTCGTCCCCTCAGATTATCCAGAGGCAGTTGGAGCAGGTGGAAGAGAAGCAGAGGCAGCTGGAGGAGAGGGGCGTGGCCGTGGAGAAAGCTTTGCGAGGAGAAGCAGGTAACAGACTATTCATACGTTCATCTGTCGTATCCCACGTGGCCCTGAGTACATCACTACAGATTATTTACAACATCCATATTCACTGAAATAGTGTAGTCAGTCGCCTCGTAACAGTCATAGCTGCTTTATTATTAAAAACAATCTAAGGGATTTACTGAGTTTCACAATTAAATCTTGGGGTGTTTTTTTTTGCCGCCAACTCCGCTCCAACTTCACCGATGAGGCCATGTTTTATCTTTATGAGATACAGATCAGGATATTCCGAGAGTTCTGAAGGGACTAATAATAATATCGATAATTAGGATGATGTAACCATGGATTGCATTACCTCAGGAAAACCTATCCCTGTACTTTCATTTGGACTGTCTTGAAATCTCCTTTGTTATTTATTCACTTGCAACCCAGCATAATTCAAGGGAGACTTTCTGTGCAAATGGGTGGTAATAAACCCAAATTGTTCTTACAAGGGACTATCACAGACAATCTAGTTGTAAAAAAAAAAGAATGAGGAATGCATTATTAACATTTGTAAAAGAAGTGCTCTGTTCTGTATCGGTGCCTGTACTGTAGGTGCGTGAAGCATGAATAGTCCTTTGCAGTAAATGTAAATCAGAGGGTTTTGCATGAATGTGAGTTATTTCGTGTAATTTCATCCTAATTGATTTAATGGTGGCAGAATAAGCCTTTGTCATTCCAAATGCCTGCACATAGAGCAGATTCAAACAAGATAAAGTGCGTATCATTTATTTAGATTTGGCTGTTTTCCCACTAATTTTCCCAACAGCTGTTTGTCCAGTGACTTGTTATGAGTATGTTTTAACTTGTTTACTACTCTACTCTCTTAAAGGATTGTATAAAGGTACTTATACATTACCCAAACAGCACAAAAGAAGATCAGGTATTAGATTTACCCCAGTTTCCTTTTTCTGTTGATGACATGTGACACTGTTATGTAGGTTCCATCTGTGGTGACACACTGCAACAGTTCTCCATGTCTGAACATGTAGACCTCTGTCTGTTCATAACATGTCCGCCATCGTCAGTCCGAGCTGCATGCGACCAGGAGAATGTGTGTCCCGACATAGATTTGTGTGTGCTCATTCTGGATGTTATTTGTCTTCTTCACTGCCTCTCAATGAGGAGAGTTTCCGTACTCTGATCATAAATCCGATCACGTTACATTTCCTAAATGCAATCTGAATATAACAAATCAAATTTAGAACGCATAACAGGGTGACATCTTCATTGTGGTTTTTTTTTTTGGCAGGGGGGAAATGTCTACTGCAGCTGAGTGACTTTTTAAAGATTTTTGTTGGGATCTTGCCTACAAACACATCCCGCTTTTGTTGTTTGTTTGGAGAAAAACTTAGAGCAATCCAGCTATTTACTCAACTTCATATGTTATACACAAGGTCTCACTTAACACTCAGCTGCTCTTTTATATTGAAATCATTGCCGCAAATATTATAACAGAACACAAAACTTTACTTTTCTCCCTTTGTTTGATTCACTTAATACGAATGTTAAATCAAGTCTGCACATATGACTGCACCAGAGGCTGTTTATAAGCAAGCAGACTAAGCCAGTCAACAGCAATACAGCAAATCTATGTACTGTAGCACCCTCTTATTATTTTGGGAAATGCCATGTATATTGCACAAGCTGAATCTATCTGCTTTACAAACCTCGGTGAGTACTGACGGACTCTCTTTGTTCTGAGTTTTCCTGCAGTGTGAGGATGTGTGTCGGCATTTGTGTCTGCAAGAAACGTGCATGACTTGCTGTTGTTGGAGAATTTTATGTGTGTTTTCCCAGTTTGGGGCTGTGTGAAGTAACTCCTATGTCTAATATATCCCTGTCGTTGTAGACTATTGGGGAGATTCTAATTACAGTGAAATCCTGGACTTGCATCTGGGCGGTATGTATTTCAAATCTGTCGCTTGAAACTAAACTAATGGCTAACCCAATCTGTCCTCCTCCAATCTGTTTTTAATACTTGAGCTTTGAACCCCTCATATCTGCGTCAGTAGGCTGGCTGTGCTGGCTGTGTTATAGCCTCGCTGTAAAACTTTGTGCCTTCCTTCTTCCTCTCCCCGCATTTCCCTGCCTTCCCCACTCACAGAGTTTCGAGTTCAAACAGTCTTTACATCCAGCGGAGATCAGACATTTGGCCTCATGCTGTCCTCTTAAGATCATCTTTGATCACAGTAAACTTATGAATGATAAATTGGAAGGGAAAAAATTAATGAGTAAGTTTTATTTGTCACTTCTTTACACGTACACTCCGGAGTACACACAGCAGCCTGATATAAGGGCAGTCCAAAATGCAGAATGCATGGCACACAGCAAACACTGCCGCTGAAAAAAACAGAAAAATGTCAGAAAAGTGCACTTCAAAATGTATTTATTCTCCAGTAATTTGAAAATGTATACAGTCATTTTCAATTCAACAATAATGTACAGTATATTAAAGCTATATTCAGATAGGACTAACCTGCAGACCTGTATTTGTATGGATACTGGTGACGCAGTTTTCATCTGGTGCATTTACAGTTTACCAAAGTCTGTTTTTTCTTCAAATATACTGACATCTGTACCCTGATCTGAGGTGAAGGGCAGGCAGAAAAACAGAAAAACTGATACATCGCTCCTCTAAAGGTTGTAAGGTTGCTCTTTCCACAAATATATTTGCTATATCGTGACTGTAGCCTCCTGATTTTCCACTCAGAACTCTTGAATCTTTCATGTATCATCACCAGCCGGTCCTGCATTGGAAAACAAAACAAAAAAAATCACAAATCAAATCATACCAGATCACTCATATGTTGACCCATACAAACTAATACAGTATTATCAAGCTGAAAGACGGTTGGTATGGTAACTGTCAGTGATTTTTGTTTTGTTTTTTTTCACCTCACAATATAGAGATGTAGCAGATTCTCAGGAGATTGAATTCAAAAGCTACTTCTGCAAAGATTCCAAACCAGCAGGGGATCCTCAAGTACAGCAGAAAGTGAAATTATTGTGGCACAGTTGTACCATTCAAATAGAATAAAAATTAGCAGGAAATAAATGATCAATGTAACAAGAAGAAAAGAAATGCATATACTATATATGCTAAATATATAAAAACATGCATATTAAAACACAATTAGAGCAGCATTTAATACGTACTATGGAATACATTATCAACATGATAATTAAAGAAATATACATAATTAGTTTATAGACATACATTAGCTTGCAAAAATGTTGTGTTTTTAAAAATGACGTGATTAGTAATTCATTTTGATATCATAACCAGAGACTGCATTTAAAGTCAGTCCTGTGTTCTTGCATGGACATAATAGTTCACTAAGTTTCAGAACATTTTCATCTGCATTAAGGTTGCGCAATGTGCAAGAAAATCTTTTCCATCTACATGGACCGGAAGCGCTGACAAGCTCTATAAGAGTGTTGTGCTCTAATTTGTTGTGTACTGACTCATACTAAACCGCTGGCCTGGCTTGTAGCTTCCCCTCTGAGCTGTGTGATGCTGTAGTTCTGTCCTTAATGCCCTGACCTTCTCATACCTGCTCAGTTGCATAACTCCCAAAAACGTGTGTTCATGTGTGTTTGTGTAGTATGCGCTAATGGGCAGTGTTGTAACTTGACCCATAGCTGCTTCGTCTCCTCTGTGACAAATCAATAGTAACTCTGTGTATGGCTGAGACGTCCCGCAGCCCCTGTTATACTCCGATAGACCGTGGCCTTTGTTTAAATATGGGTGAAATGCACCTTTTGTTATCAGGGCGTTTTCCATGTCTTGTGGTAGTTATTGAGTGACAGCTGGATTCCTCAGTAGGAGCGATTAAAGGTGCATTTCCACATATTCCAGAAAGGCCCCCTTCTCCCCGTAGCTTTGTCCCGCTGTCACTCATCAGACAGGAGATTGCGTGGAGTTCTGACGTGAACATGAGAATAAGATATATTCCGAGAGGAACCAGAGACATGAAGTGTGTTCAGTTCAGATGCAGAGAGTTGCCTCATACAGCTGCTGGGTTTCACTTTGACCGAAATGTTTGAGTGTGTTACGAAGAGCAACACTGTTTTCTTACACTTTTTTTTTTTTTTAACTGAATTTCAAACTAACCCTATTTAGATTTGCATGTGTGGTGCAGTGTATCACACTCGTTGCATTCAGGGCATCGACGACTATGCATCTAATGTGACTGAAGACACTTCCTCTGCCAGAGTAAAGGTGAAGATCGGATTCCTTTTCCTCTTCCCTCTGTGTGTTGTGCACAAGAAGTCTGGACATTTGCATTGCTTTGCCACGTTTCCTTTTGTAAAACCTGCTATATACTCGCGATAACAGATTTTTCTTCTCACTCTGCTGGACAGATATTTGAAGTGGGCGTGGCTGAAGCCTAGATGACATTTGCCCTGATAGTGGAAGACGCCAGACTTATCTGACGCAGCACTAACAACGTGTGCATGTCTTGCTTTTTCAGACACTTGGTTACTCTTTGGTAGTTTTCTTCCTTTTTTTTTGTTTTGATCCTTTCTTTGAGGGTTGTGGGATGAAATGATATGAAAATGATAATTGTCGTCAGACTGATTATTTCCATATAGTGGCTATTTTTTTGCCTTGTTGTTTTAAAACAGAATTTTACAGTGTTCCAGATTTAGTTTTATTGATGAATGTTTTTTTGATATACCTCTAGATTTAATAAATGTTAAAACCATTTAATTAAAAAAGTATTAATCCACAGACACTGAAATGGTCCCTTTTACTTTGACGCAGAAGTCAGCTGTTAAAACAGGTGCTTGGCATTTTTTGTGATAAATATCGACTTTTTATTTTTGTCCGTATTGACCAGCCCTGCTCTCTGTTACAACGATCATACCTTTAGGGAGTTATTGAACATTTACCATTTCTTTGCAGTTTTGGGCAAAGCTGTTGAGTTTTATTAGGAGTCACACCAAGTTTTTAAGTTTTCCAAATGTGAAATGCATAGTTACTCCTTCTCTCTGTGATAGTCCCTTGTAGTAACATTCAGCATTTGTAGTATTTCATTTTAGTTCATAGAAAAAAAAATACATTGATTCTCTTTCTGTTGATATCTTATTCTCGCCCATTTTACGCATGTTTGTTGCTTTCTCATATTTGTCCTCCACTTTCATATCGCCTAGTATTTTGAAAGATATGAAGATCAGATCCAACGTTTCGGATCTTTTGTGAGAGAGCCTGTTGTGGCTTATAACAGTAAAAGGACTGAAAATGACCACACTGGCACCAAATTGAGACGAGTGATACCGACATGTTCTAGTGGTGTTTATAAGGAGCTCCAGATATCGTTAAAGAAGATGCAATCATCATTGGTGATTGAGTTATATCTTTTGGCGGTCGGTAATGGCTTTAATAACCATATTGTGCCCTGCTACAAGCATTCCAACCGCGGACCCTTTTATTCCCCTCACTGTGCATAGTAACAGAGTAACGTCTCGGTACGAATCCCTCCTGATTGAAGGGTAAGTGAAGAGCGGCAGACGCGGCATCAAACAGGGAGGTTATTTTCCCCTTGTCTGCACTAGGCTTTTTGGTGGCCTTTTGTTTCCTTTCCCTTATTTTTTTTGTACACCTCTTATCATCCTTCACACCACACAGCTGATGTCTCCCACCTCCCCTCTCTTTCTCTCTCTCTCACTCTTTCTCTCGAGGTGATTTGTCTTCTCTCCCTATCACAGTGCTCCAGTCCAATTTTGATTTCTCTTAATGCTCTTTCTTTCACAATCACGCCCCATTTCCCCACCTTGCCCTTCTTTCCCCTTTTCAACCTCATCGTGGAAAAACACACACATGCACACACACACACACACACACACACACACACACACACACACACACACACACACACACTCCATGTCAACTGCTCTTTTCTCTTTAACTTCTGTTCTCTCCCTGCTACATTATTCCCACCACTCTGTCTCTCTCTTGTCCGACGATGTACCCATCTACCCTCAAACTCTTTCCCTTTGTCTCGTGGAAGTTGAGCCCTTTGTGACGGTGCCGCGCCGAAGACCTCTCTCCTTCTGCCCCTGCTGTTCGCCGGAAGGCAACGTAACCTCGCCGCCTCTGTTCACGGTTGTGGCGGGTTACCTTGGCAACCGTAAGGATCTACAGTACCGGGCCACCGCTCCCTCCCTCCCTCCCTCCCTCCAGGTCCTCATCTCCCACCCTGTCCTCTTCCTTTCCCCTGTCCTCTCCTTTTGTGTGAAATCAAGCTCAGTAGATTTCCCCAGGAAGTTTAACCCAGCATTGAGGCTGTTCTCCTGACAAATGGCACTTTTTATGGGTTAAAATAAGAAAAAAAAAATCATCCACAGCTCCGATTTCTTCATTCGAATGTCAGTAAAGTTTCATTCTCCATTACACTGTTTACTACTAGTGATTGCTTTATGTTCTTCTTTATTTGCTCTTGCTGAGCCTGTACAGTTTAGTTTGGTGTAAATAATTAGAAAATGTAGTACTTGGGAAAAAAATGGGAGGTGGACATTTCACTTTTATACTCCCATAATTCTAAGTGCAGCAACGTCAAGGGGGAAACTACTCTGCTGTAGTGTGACCTTAACTGCATGTGTTCTGGTTCCTGTTAAACAACATTTGTAAAGCCACATACAGAAGGTCTTTCTGGTTCTTCAAACCTCCGGTCTTGTTTTTCCGGCCCTAAAATGGTGATGTACATTTGAGATGTGGCGAGTTTGTGGGCAAATTTGTAGGTTAAGGAGTGAGAAACTTGCATGGTGTGATGATTTGATGGAAATATTCAACTCAAATTAGTTAAAAAAAAGTAATGGCTCTTCCAGTTTGTACTGGTTTCTAACACCTGTGAGTGGAGATTCTGCTTGAGCTTTGAATCTATGTGAAGAAACATGCTTTTTTTGTGTGTGTGTGATCTGTTGTTTTTTTTTTTTGTTTTGTTATTGCAATTTTTCTCGTACTGGTGCCTCTTTGTTTTTCGGAGCCTTTGGCTGAAGGGAGGTGGCAGTGAAGCAGGTTGAACTAGTCCAACAGCCCACTTTTGTGATAAGTCGGCATTGTTTCCCTTTTTTTCTTTTCTTTTCTTTTTTTTGTTTCTATGTTTTGTAGTTCTCTCCACTGCAAGCAACTTTTCTCCAGCTTCTCCTCTTTCTGTCCCTTGTCTGTTAATTAGCTAAAGCCAACCCCCGAGACCACAGCCATGCAATTTATGTGTGTACCGTGTTTTTTCTTTTTGTTTTGCAAGAGCCTCCTCTTTCCCAGCTAAGTATGTCACGCTACGTTGAGGTTTGCCTTCTGGTGTTTCATTGAAAGCGCTTAGCTCCACCTGCTACAGTCAGATAATGAAAAGAAGGCATCACTCCCGCAGCAGACCTCTCTAAGCATGTGAACAATAGACTGGTCTCTGCCCACAGTCCACGTGCAGCAAAACTCTGCAGCTGTTCTGCGCTCTGATTGTGCTGATCAAGAAAAAACGGCACAGTTGTCATGCATGATGCCAGCAGCAGTGGACATGCTTTTACTCTCCAATGCAGGCTTAATAGTGGAGTGAATTGCGTCCCCATTGGTCTAAATATGAAACCAATGATCATATGATAGTCAAATGGTCAATGTAAAGGTAGGGCCATCTGTATTGTATTTGTCTTTTCACTCTTGAAATGCTCACCATAAACAGGATTTTAAAGGATTGTATTCCTTCTAGTAGGTCAATATGTGGGCAGGAGAGGATGAAGGATTCCTATGGCAAGTCCCTGGGTTTACTTTCATCGGACGTCTTTAGTTACCGATTGGTGCTTTTGTGTGTTTTCTTTACTACCAGCCCACAATGGAAAAAATAATAATAGGGTGTAGTGACTTGACACAAGTCCAAACTGGGTAACACCAACTCTCAGCTTTGCAAAAGGTTTTGCCTGTTTGTATGGGGGGTGCGTGTGTGTGTGTGTGTGTGTGTGCGCGCGTGTGTGTGTGTGTGTGTGTACTGGCAAAGGTTAAAGACAGTAGCTCCACGCCATCTTCTGTGTGCCATCTTAAGAATGGCCGACTGACTAGGTGGATGTCTTTTGTCCATCCCTCCCGCTCCATCATTCCTCAGCAAGGACATCCTGGCTTGGCTGTCATTGCATCGTCTGTCAGTCCATGTCTGCGTGACCTCGGTGTCTAAATCAGACCCACCCCTCCCACTTGAGTTCTCACTCCCAATCCTGTGCTTTCACCTACCAGGTATGGGCAAGAAGGACGATCCCAAACTAATGCAAGAGTGGTTCAAGCTGGTGCAGGAGAAAAACGCCCTGGTCCGCTACGAGTCAGAACTCATGATATTGTAAGTATTTAGCTGCTGAAGTCAGTGCTCAAGTCAAAAACTGACGTGAGGGAGGCGCTCTGCATGGGAATGAACCTGCGCTGGTTTAATTACTGACCGCTAACACATATAGAAGCCAAGTAGAATTATATTCTGTTTGGTCTTTTATTTCCTCATTTATACACAATGATGGTGTCTTAAATCCTGGTCTGTGTAACAGCTTCTCGGCATATCAGGAAATAAAAATGTTTTATTTGTTGATTTAAGCCTCCCCTCACATAAAACTAACATAAATATGCATATTTAATATGATTGATATGCTCATTTTGGTTACTGTTTACAGTGAATGCTGAATTTTTTAAGTTTTATTTTGCAGTACATCCAGGGCTCAGAGGGAGTTGTAAGACATACTAAAAATTGCATAAAAGTCTAAAATCTTAGTCTAATAAGTACATCCTGAAGAAATTGAAAAAAAAATGACAAGGCAATGTTAAATTTTATAGTAAGTGCTAGTAATTGCAGGGGAAAAAAGTGAAAGTACTTACAATACTTTACCTTTTGCGTTTAACTCAGATCAGGACTCTACAGCACTCCTACTTTGTCGGAACCTGAGCTGCTTGAACTGGACCAATGTTGAAGAGTGCAAAGTCAGCCCTGTCACTTTTTAATTGCATAGCTGAAAGTAGGAAGTGCAAAGTCAACCGACGGCCAAAAATGTCATTTGTTAAATACATATTTTGGGTGAAATTGTTCCTAACCATAAGTCTTAAGGGTTCTGTGTTGAAGTCTGACCAGGTCTGTTTTGTACTTTAAACCGATCATTCCAAAGCCAGCCCCAGTCTCTGTCACCTGCGTTCTATAACTGATTTCTCCTGTTCTAAGCCAACAATATCTGCAGCTGTAGAGGAGCATCACATAACTCACACAATCGTCATGATTTACACAGAAAGTCCACCTTAAACCTCTCCAGAGTGTTTTGTGGCTGTTACTGATATCCCAGTTCTGTTGCTTAGTAATGGAGTTAACTGATGCGCTAAACAGACGCCGACGCAGGCCGTTAATTCAGTGTAATCGTTTACGTTCTCTTCTGAGGACTAATCTTTTTTCAAGATCCATCAAAGCTTAGTGAAGCAAGGAAGTATAAATATTGGATGCTGTAATCCGTTAGTTAAATAAACCGGTCTTAATTACTTTCCTTCCGTTTTTAAGTGCCAGAGAGCTGGAGCTGGAGGACCGACAGAGCCGCCTGCAGCAGGAACTCAGGGAGCGAATGGCTGTGGAAGGTGAGGGTACGAATGTTAATGAGCTCACGGCCTCACCATCACAGCGTTGGTCGCACTTATGTGCTTTGCTGCCATCCGTTTCATAACTGGGGTTCCTTTCATAACTCATCACTGCTCCCTGTATTCCCTGTTGAACTGGCCCTCACTCCACTCTCGCAGACAAATGCATTGGTTTTTACTGATCTATAAAACAATCATTGGTAAAGCTCCCTCTTACCTACAGCCACGAACCAATCCCTTCACCACCCCTTCGGCTGCACTTCCTTCCAGTTCTCAGCTGCCAACGACTGGAATCACCTGCAACAAACCCTCAAACTCTCCTTATTTATTCCCTCTCCCCTTTTAAAACTGCAATATGGTCAACAATCAAACACCACTGCACTTTCTTTTAGTCAACACCAGAAATCTCCCACCCGTTGAATTTTTTTATGATTGTTTTTGTAATGGTGTGTTACTTTTTCTGTTTTTACATGGTTTTAGCTGTTTGTTTTGCTTGTCCTGTTGTGATTCTGAATATCGTTCAGCGCATTTAATTGTATCAGCTTTTATGTTTCTATGATTGTGTATGTGTCAATGCCGCCTCTGGTTCAGATCGTCATTGGAAATGAAAACCAGTTCTCAATTGAATTACCTGGAAAAATAAAGGTTAAATAAATAAATAAGTAACATAACCTCATCCCTCGCTCCTTTCAGACCACCTCAAGACGGAGAAGGAGCTCACTCAGGAGAAGCAGATCCTGAACGAGATGTTGGAGGTGGTGGAGCAGCGAGACGCCTTGGTCGCCCTCCTGGAGGAGCAGCGGCTTCGCGAGAAAGAAGAAGATAAGGACCTGGAGGCCGTCATGCTCTCCAAAGGCTTCAGCTTAAACTGGGCTTAAGAGGAGGAGGTTTTGTCATCACGGCCACTGTAAAAAGATCCCAGGAGCGTTTGACTCGCGTGGCCAATTTTTATCTGAATCGTCTGCTGAACACTGACGGAAGCAGTTTCTTCTCAAACTGTCACACCTGCAGCAGCGAATGTGTACAGAACCCCCTCCCCCCCTCCCACACATGCGCCAAGGTTGCCACCACTGACAGTTGAGTAGATGCACCGTTTACATATCCTGCGTCCCAAGGCAGTTGCGGATAATCACTTTGCAGTTTGACTAGTTCTCTCGTCTCTGTGGGAGTCTGGAGGCAACAACGGTCACAAGTTTATCATCACAGCCTTGAAGTGGGTCCTCTCCGACGGGGAGGGAAGCACGGGAGAATCTTCAAAGACTCGTTTCATTCACGGTTATCTAAAGGGAAGAGTGCAGTTCGGTCCTGCTGATGTAAAGGAATTGTAAAGATTTGTGTTTTCGTGTGCGTGTGTGTGTGTGTGTGTGTACAGACGTGTAGTACAAGTCCCGTTCTCTGCAAATGAGGGTGGTCTTCTTCTGTCTAAAGGACCGCTTACATGGGCTTGTTTAAATGCTGGAGTGATGTGTCCGTCACAATCTCACATTCTCCCTCCATCTGGAAAAACGACCCTCTCTGCTGAAGCCGCCTTTCTCTCCCGCGACAAACTGACTCACATATCCTGGCGAGTCTCAAAGACCCGCGCAAAAAGGCATATGTCTGTCCTCCGCTTCTGTTCCCCATCGCTGAGTGTTTAGCGAGTCAACGTGTAGAATCAGTTCAATATGCCCATGTTTTATTATGTATTTATTACCTTTGTTCGCTTTTAACAGCTATGCTTTTTTTTTTTACTCTGCATTCACAGGAGAGTGCCCAGAATCTCAACATCTTGCACTTGTGCGTAACTCCCGTGCACCCGTGAGCCATAGCATGTCATAAAGGAAGGCTGGAGGCGAATGCCATGTTGATAGCTAGACGCAGAATAGCACATCGCAAAAAAACACTCGAGCATTTCACAGGACTTGACAGTGTTGGGCCTCTCCGTGAGACGCCTGCATATCGTATTAAACGGCTAACGTTTACAAACTTGTGTCGATATCCGTGAACAAGTCAAAGCAAGTGAGCAAGCTAAAGCGACCGTTGAAGTAAATGTGCTACCTGAGAGGGAACTGTCTTTTCGTGTCCTGCCATATTTCTGTGTTTTAACATTCACTGTCATCATCTGGAAATTTGTGGGGGTTTTTTGTACATTTCGCTGTCAGTTTTTGTTTTTTTAAACATTCTTAACGAATTAGCTCAGATGCTCAAATTTTGTGCCACAGGACTGTTTTTGTTAGCGGAGATGTTGCAATATCTTAAGGAGAAAACCACAGGAACACTACACAACGATTATATCTATATACGGCAGTGTTATTATGATACCCTTCAACAAGATGCCTTTGATTTTCACTCTTTCTACTTAAGTTATATTTGATTTTTTTTCCCCCGTGTTTACGTGTTTGTTAGTTTTTTTGGATGTACTCACATCTGTGTGTCCCACTGGAACTTGAGATTTTTACTTGCTTTTTTTTTCAGATACTTTTATACAACAGATCCCTAAACAGTGACATTGTTTTAAACAGGGCGCTCAAAAAATCAAAAAACAAAAGTGGTTCAAGAGCAAACTGCATCAAACGGGAGCATTAAGGTTTCTCTGGTGAGTGGTCAAATCCAATAGCCTTTTTGACGACTGTAAATCCAGGAGGTCACCGTTTTACAGCTTACGAACCCTGGGCTCTATTTAAGACATGGTATGAGCTGTGAATAAAACAATGTTAACATGATTTTAAGGGGTGTTGTTTTAGATGGCGTGCGATATAGGTTTGAAATGATGATTGTATTGATATTTATTAACATGTGTGCAAACTGTATTATATGTAAAGAAACCGAATCCTAATTTGTAAAAAAAAAAAAAGTTCTGTTGACACATGACTTGTAATGTAAATGCTTCATGTAGCTAAAACGCATAGGGGTGATGGATGTATGCTCAGATGGCAATAAAACAATGCAGTTGTTCCCTCCAGTCTAGAAATCTCTGTGTCCTGAGCTTTTGGTTCAGATAACAATAATAATATCACTTTTTTTTTTTAAACTCAGCTCCCCGACATCTAAGATTAAATGCTTCCTTTGACCTTTCTCTTCACACGGTTAAGACAAAAAAAAAATCACAGTATATTTTCAATATTTTCAAGTGTTTATTTCAGATGTGCATTCGTGCTTTGTCTGCAGTTTTAACTCTACATTTGCTGTGACTTTTAAAATAGACCCCTCATCTTGAAACAACCATTAGGATTTTTTTAATGAATAATTTCAAATATCAGCCATCCAACATTACATAAAGTGTTAATGCCACACAAAAGCTTTTTGTTTTGAAGTAACGAACTGACCTTAGACGTTTTTCCTGGATCGAGAAGTCATTATATGAAGTGCGGTGGACACAGGCATATGGTAAGCCATATGCATCTGTGTTTGTTTTAATGTTGTTTTGTTTTTTAATTTCACACTAAGCTTTTAGGACTGTCGTTTGTGTTCCCCATTCCCCGGGCCTGGACTGAAAACTTGAACATAAAAATATAATACTCTGGTGATTTCAATAATTTTGATATTGACTGACTATATTAGATTAGATAAACCTTTATTTGTCCCACTCGGGCAAATTTCAGAATGTGGACTGACACACAGAGGTCTTTTGATTCATATTGTCATTTTGTTCCCAAATTGTCACTGGTGTTAGTCTTTTTAGACTTAGATTTAGAGACTTAGACTTCCTTTATTGTCATTACACAGACACACACACAATAAATCTGGTAACGAAATGTCATAGATTGGCAACTGATAACTCAAAATAAATATGGAAAATACAAAAGTGCAAGATTGCTGACGTGAATCCAAAGCCATAAGTGGCTGTAGTGCAAGGTGACAACAAAAAAATTCACTTTACTATAAATAATAAAAAAACCAAATAAAGATGGACAGTAACAATGTAAACAGTACTATAAACGGTGAGAATACAGCACAACAATGTAGACAGTACTATAAACAGTGTAAATATTACACATCAATGTAAACAGTACTATAAACATAAGCAACATACATTTTTCCTGGTAACAAGTGACATTCCTTTTATGATGAGATTTTAAATCTGAGATACATGGTGTTTTTGACTAACTTTTTAAGACATTGAAATTAGATTGAGAAGGTCTTATGAAACACTTCATTTTTTCAGTGATATACATTTATTGTTTTTATACTTCCTAGCAATTTGCTGATTCATGATGTAATCCTTATTTGATACTTAGCATCCGACATGTCATTTGTCTTTTAATTGTTAGAATTACAAGGGATAAATAAAGTATTGATTGATTTTAACAGAAAAACGAACTATGGTACACATTAAGTGTGTTCCTACATGACTTAAATTGCAATATTGTTAAAAATATAAAATTATCAAATACGTTCCTATATTCATAGTCCTATCCTTCTGCAGTAATTAGCCTTTAACTAAACTAACGTGCATAAAAATTATAGAAAAAAATACTTTAACATCTGCTTGCTGTGGATTCATGAAGATAAGACAGTGGTTATTGCTGTTAAAGATCTTTTAGACGTGTAAGAAGAAATGTATTTCGAAAGATTTGTATTCATACAGATTCCACCTTCTCTGTAGAATGAACCTTTAAGGAAATACTGATGTTTTTAAACTGTGGACAACAATATCGGGACACATCATAGGTACAGCTCCTGCGTCTCTGTCACAATTTGCAGACTGCTGTTATCTTTAGAAAAGGAAGCAGAAAAACTTCATTTTTCCTCTATGAGCAATGAAGGGTGGAGAAGCACTCTCAGGTGCAGTCTGGGGAGGCAGGTGAGGTCATGCCTCACCCAACAATGGTGGAAAGACAAAAATGTAAAATGAAAAAAAAATATTGAAGGGTTATATTTATCCAGTTATTTCTACTTTAAAGGTATTTCTCAGTTAACCAGTTTTAAATGTTTTTTTTAAATTCAAAATCACTGGACTTTCACATTTACCATTAAAAATAATTATGATTACGTGGTCTATACAGAAACACAAACGCATCCCAAACATTTATTTATTTTTATTTTTTACTTTTATGTACCACAGATTGTTAAAGGGTTATATTTATCCATTGATTTGCACATATATTATAAGTTATACAAGTTATTACAAGTTATATTTCAGTTTTTATTCAACATTTCTTGGATCCTGGATTTTCACATAAACCGTTCAAACAGTGAGAAGAGATGAGGAGAACACAGTGACTCATTAACTGTGCTGGCACACTCTACACTGAGACAATATTACGTCATTTCTCTATATGTCGCAATTATACACTTTTACTATATAAACTACCGTACAATATAAGATTTTTTTTTTCTCTATTTGTCAACTGTTACTCGTTTCCAATGCTGAACGAACATACAATGGTCTGTCCATCCATATCTATCTATCTATCTATCTATCTATCTATCTATCTATCTATCTATCTATCTATCTATCTATCCATCCATCCATCC
>JAPTHA010000024.1:3488179-3498979 GCA_029814585.1 Gymnapogon annona | reverse complement strand
AATTTTTTCTGTAGGACAACGATGACACAAACATTCTTAATATTTTCCAATGCTGCCAAAATGTTTAGAATAAATATAAAATTTCAGCATTTCTGTCAACAAAGAGTTGCATCATAGCCTGCGACACGTTTCAGTGTGGCACAGTGCAGGTGGCTGTTTTAAACAAACCGGCGGGTATGTCATGGACCATGGATCCCAAAGGAAAAAAAATAAAGACAGCTGATGAGAACAGAGGATTCAAGGAAGAAGTTATCAAATAACAAAAAGAGTCAGTTATAAAGATATTTCCAAAGAAGGCAACTACATTTGCAGCCAACCACCCAGTAGAGTGACAGAAAAAGTGATTACAGTACAATATAGTCAAAATGAGCAGAAATGATAAACACAAATATGCCGATAGTAACAAGACGGTTTCACGAAAGGCGGCCAGTGGCGAGAAGTAACAACTGAAGAAACACATGAATTCAACTGTTTGACCCCGGGTGATAGTACAAACCCGGGAGATAATAAATCCTGGAAAACCATCGACAGATTGCGAGTACACAAATGACTCATTCATCAAAATATCAGAGCACCTATTTTCGGAATTTAAAAACAAAATCCAGATAGTACAAAACTAGATAATACAGAAAATGAAAGACATGCGTCTCTATGCAAATGACAACATCATCAATCAGCAAATCACAGACATGAATTCAGCTCCAGTAACTCACCTGTCTCTGATATGATCGATATTGGACAGACTGTTCTGTTATGCAAGTATGTAACTGATTGTATTGCTATTGATGTTTGAGGACTGTGTTTTTTCCCCTCAAAGAATGACACAAAAATTTTGATTTCTTCACTGGATTTTTATCGTTTCAGCAATGCAACAAAACATAATACATTAACATTGTAACAAAAGTTAAACTTAAAGCACCAAAGTTCAAATAGCAGAGTATTAGTAGTAGTAATCTCGGATTCCCCAACGGGAATTGAGGAATTTGTGGGAAAAATAAAGGTATATCTAGTCTAGTCATGTGGTGCGGCAATTTCTCCAGGGTGAACTGCAGGGAAAATAAATATTTAATCATGAATGCTCATTATGGATTTGTAGCACACCTAGTCATTTTGATAGTAGGCTACTGTCGTTCATTTGTACTTATAGCCTGTGTTCCCTTCATATAAGGCTTATAAGGATTAAAATTTTTTGCGGCTCCAGACAGATTTGTTTTTTGGTCCAATATGGCTCTTTGAACATTTTGGGTTGCTGACCCCTAATTGACAGGTGTGGCAGAGAGAATCCAATAGGTTTTAAAAATAAAACATTGTTCAGAATCTAGTAATAAATGAAACTGAAGTAATGTGTATTCTTTCTGTGCGGCCCAGTATCAATTGACCCATGGACCGATTACATCCATGCACTGCTCTGAACAAAAGCATCGATAACGTGATCATAGAATTTGTCTTTGCAGTGCTTCAGTTTTAAAAGCCTTTTTGTCTCAATGATCACTGCCAGGGAAAAGAATCATCCTTGTTCAATCCTGTTCTGTCCTTTCGGTTCTGAGAATGACCGATGCTGTAATAGCTGAAACAGTTGGCACCAGCTGGAACAGTTGGCACTAGCTGGAGCAACTTTGTCAGGAGATCTAGTCTTCTGTCCCGTAGTCTGCACCAAACAGTGTACATTGGAAATGCAGTTCGTATAGTTAAAGTGCTTTAAACATCTTAATTGCGACATACAGAGAGACATCTATACCGTGTCAGTGCAGAGTGTGCCAGCACAGTTAATGAGTCAGTAGATTAGATTAGATATACCTTTGTTCGTCCCACTCGGGGAAATTTGAGGTTAAAGCAGCAGAATAGATTACAACACACGAGATTTTCAAAAATGTAAATATGAAAGGAAAGGACTGTTGTACATTGTGCAGTTCACCTGAGAGACACAGCAGCCTGCAGCCTCAATGGTCGTCTCATCTCATATGTGAACATTCAGCGATTTTTAAAAAAAATAAATGATTGCACCTCTGATACAGTAGGTTTTTTAAGCCTTGTCGCTGTGGTGCAGTTCCTCTGCTACTTTCTACTTTCATTCAGATACAGTGGCCGCAGCCTCCTAGGCTTCTATCCATTTGCGACATCACTTGCTTGTGAAAACACTTTAGAATTGTTTTTCCAGTTCTGAAATTGACATTTTCATGACTGCATCAGGAGCATTAAGGTCATTTCTATAGGCCAGACTTCCTCTCACTGTATCCGGCTGATGATCAGAGTGCAGATCTATTATTTTAGTTTTGACATATTTGGTCCTGATGGGAATCACTCTGAATTATTTTTTCTTCCCTGAACATCTATCAAGAAGTCCACAGCAAGCACTGATGTTTGTTTGAAGGTCATGACGACCTCTGTTTACCTTCATTTGGTTAACTCGACACTCAGACATCATTCATTTACAACAATCCAAACGTCAACATTTTCCCTGAAACCCAACAATTGACTTGCACTGAAGTGTAATTTTGTACCTGTTTTTAAACAACTTTTTTTTTAACTCCATATTTATTATGAAGAAAATGTTAAACCTTAACACACTTCATTAATATACACATGAAACATAATATCATCAAATGTTCAGTATGATATTGAAAAAATAATACACAGATTACCATATTTCACACCAAAGTGATGTAAGCAGCATGAAAGAAAGGAGAAAACCTTGTCTGTTCAACTGTTTAACCTGTTGGTTTCAATAGTCGTTTCACACAGTGGGCACTAGGGGGGGACACTTCAAATTTTATATGCATTTTTAACTACAGATGAGTTTATACCAGGTTTAGATCATTTTACGCCACATCAACAAGTGTGACACAAAAAAATTCCAGATGTGGTAAAGCATTGGATATTGTGGTTTTGTACAACAAATATAATCATCAGACATTAAAATGATGATGAGTTCTTTCGGCTTTTACCCTTCCGTGGTTGCCACAGCGAATCCAATTCACATATTTGATTTGGCAGGGGTTTATACCCTTCTTGACACAATCCACTGGATGCTCATCCCAGGAATTGAACCCAGGTCCCCTGTGCAGCATCCCGGGGCCTTACCAACTGAGCTATCCTGCCAGGAATCATCAGACATTAAAATATCATTTCTAAAAGTGTTTTATTGGAAAGATTAAGGCCAAAAACATATGAAATGTATCCTCTAATATTTAACATCATTCAACCAAAATCACCCTAACTTTTTTGAAGCTTTTGACCTTGAAAAAAAGTGTTTTTCACATAAATTCCTGAACTTTTAATACATGATGTAGAAGCATTTTAAGACCAATAAAAAGTGTATCACGTTACTTCTGGGTTCGTCCTTTTTTTGTTTGTTTTAAAATGACTGGACTATTATTGTGTGGCCGTCATGAGGCAGGATGCACAGCTTACAACATGCACTCATGGAAACATTGTGTTCTGTCCAGGCGTGGAGGGCAGAGGGTCTAGAGCTGACCACCAGCAGCAATGAGGCCTGCAAAGTGTATGATGCCCTGCTCACTCAGGTAAACCACCAACACACACAGATGTGATGCTAAGCTGAGCCATAATGGTGTTAAAAATGTTTTCACTGTTTCACATAGAGAAACCTTTGGAGTTGACATTATCTACAGGTTATTTTATTACTGGTTTGACCTGCTGTATATTAGCATGAGAACTAAAATTTGTTTGACTCCCCCACCTTCCTGCCTACGATTATAAGGACCTAGCTCGTTAAAATGATATTGATGTAGTTTTGGACAATCCAGACCAGTTCATGTGCGGACTTTCAACTTTATGCCCAGTTTTACATGACAAGGCCCTCGGTGAAAACAGTAAAATATTTTATAAAGACTGGAAATCTTTAAAAAAAAAAAAAAAAGCAAACTTTCTTCTCACATCTCTGTCTAAAGGCTTGAAAATCTTTACATCTTCTGTACATGTATCTATGTCTTGCACTCTGGCACAGTGTGAAGCATCATCTCCAGCTCTGCGTCTGTCTAGAATAAATGGTCAGTTTCAGCGTTTTGCTCTCTAGTTCTTTGTTTCGTGATTGTATTTCACACTAGGATAGAACAGGAGGAGAAGTTGAAAGGTTCTCTGCATGCGCTTGGTCTTTGTGGTGATGTCACCTGCCACTCACGCTGCGTCAGTAAACAGGACATTTCACGGGTGATATGGGGTTTGATTTTTGTTTATTCTGAATTTGAGGTTTAATAAAGAAATGAATCTAATTTTCCAGCCAGGATTACACACACACAAACATACGAGTGGATGAGCGCCGTCTCCCACACTGATCACCAACCCTCCTGTGTTATCTCTGCATGTACTTCTTCTACTGCTTTGGTTTTAATATATTCCGTTTTATTCCATGTTCCATTTGTGGAGACCTTGAGTTGCCTCGCTCTTATATCTTCCATAAAAATAGACCTTGATTTTGCCACAGTGGGTAGTCTTCCCTCCATAAGCAAGTTGTCTAAAACCTAACAGTCTCTGAAACATTAACTACACGGTCAACCATTTATTCACATCAGATATATTATTATTTTGTAGATTATAGATAGTTGTCCTGAGGGTGTGTTTGAGTCAAAGCTGATCTGTACTGACATCGAAACATAAGGAAGAGAAACTAGGAACAAGACACATGTTTTTGATAGTTTTTTAATGTTCCTATTATTCTAATAATAGTTGAACAATCTCTAGACTGAAAAAGGGAAGTCTAGACTCTGTTTGCCGTGCTGTTGAGAGGAAAGCGTCTTTTATTTCTGCCTAAATTCACTTCTTTTGTCCAATTGAAGTTGTTTCCGGAGTTGTAAATTGCGCCTGGTTGAATAAAATGAAAGAGTGATTTATCAAACATGTATGTCTTTGAAACGGCTGGTTTCGTTAACAGAAGGCTGTAAATGTGGTCATACATACTGCAAACTAGGTCATGATGGTTTGTCATTTTAGTAAAAATAATTGGTCCCCGGAAAGAAAGTATGGGAAACACTGCAGCAGACTATATAAGAAGAGAAGGAAATTACCACTAACGTGTGAGTTTTGATTCTAGTACGTTCAATGGCGGAACGATGAAACCCTTGGAGGCTTTGAAGGCTGTATTTCTCAGATCAAGGCTGCGGACCCTAACTTTGGTGAGCGTATCGTCAAACATCAGCATTTGTCTGTGCTATTTCTGAAAACTGAATTGTATAGCAGTCTGCAATGTTTCATAAATGATCTGCCTCACATTTGAAATATTCTAAATCTTACATATGAGCTGACATTTTCATCATGTTACACACATAGTGGTTTATGTATATGTATATAATAGTTTTATAAATCTTACACTAGAAATGAGCTAAAAGTGTTTGTATTTTGACCAGTTCCACTTTACATGTGACTTCCCTCCACCGGCTTATTGTAGCAGTTTAATATGTGCCTTTTCATGTTGAAATACTGAACCACACCAAAAATGAGATCACACCAATTGTTTGGCATCTGTAGAATTTCGAACATGAATACTAAACAGAAGTATTCCCTCTGAATGTGTAAATAAAGCAGTTGCTTTGTTAATGTAATTGCATAAGACAAAACATCTGATCTTTACATTCACTACAGGGCCTGCACTAATATTTTTAAGGAGTCCCAGTCTTATTAAAATGTTTTTTTATGTGAATAACTCTTTGTATGTTTAATATTTTTCTAAAATCTTCACTTGTACTTTGTGGTTGTGTTTACATCAGTGCCCTCAGGCCTCATGGAACCCAATTGCGTGAACAGACCAAGCCGTCAGCCCTTATACTGGCTGATACAGAGACGTTATCTTAACTCAGAATAGATTAATGACCTTAATAACACTTCATCTTAGTGTAATGATGATGATTTGTGGAGTCACAGTGTCTAACCTCCTCTTATCTGTCCAGACTGTCCTGTGTTAATTTTATACTGTGGCATTATCAGAATCAGAATACTTTATTAATCCCTCCTGTCTAGAGGGATAGAGGGATAGACAGCACAGGGTTACAGGGATAGTGAAAAAGAAATACAGCATTACAATGGGAAGACATTTCACCCTCCCTGTGCTCAAGATGGCATGAACTCTTGAGGGAGGGGATTAAAACAACAGACCTCCATTTCCTCAACAGGGTAAAAACAGAAGGTTTGTAATTTTGTGTGTGTGTCTGTGTGTGGTGGGGGGGGTTGATTTGTCGTTGTAGGCTGAGAGAAGTCACTTCGTCTGCCGATGTTTGGGCAAAGATGTGCCTTATTCACAACTCGATAAAGACAATCTAAGAAATGTGCCTGTTACGACTGAGATACTTCATGTTGATATTGCCTTGTTTATCCTGTTCAACAGAATTTACCATCCATCCCTGGGTTTCATTTGGATGAGATCAGGTGACAACACCACAGTAAAGATAGTCCTTTGTTCACTGTAGTTATGGGCCACGTGATCAGCACAGGACTGGAGTTGGTGGGGACAACCAGCTCCACCCGCCTGAACCCGGGCCTCGCCAATGCAGTGACGCGAATGGTGGCTTTGGCTGAAAGCCAGGACATCACACCGCGAGAAAAGCTCCACGTCAAAGCCATAGAGCTGTTTTCACATGGGTAAGAAGCAGATACTGTCGTGCAGATAATGTAGGCAGAACAAACAGCTGAATTTAGAACTTTGTCCTGAACTGACTTCATGATTATTTGCATTATTGATTTTGTTTGGTGTTGTAAAGACATGAAAAATCTCTCTTTGCAGTTGGTGAGAGGATTTCACCTTAATCATTTAGATATTTGAATATTTCTACGTCTACATCGAGCCACATACTTATTTTTATGAAGTGACCAATAAGCACAACCAATAAACTGTTGTAAAATGCAGAAGCTTTACACAATAGGCCTTTTTTTTATTATAATGATAATATACTAATATGAGGGCAGCTGTGGCTCAGTTGGCTGCTGGTGTGAATGTGTGTGTGAATGGGTGAACGTGAAGCCAGTGTAAAGTGCTTTGGGCACATATGATGTGTAGAAAAGTGCTACATATAAGTGCAATCCATTTACCATTTCATATAAAAATCACAATCATGGTATTGAATATACCTTTGTATATATACCAGTATGGTATGGTATACCATTGTACACAGAATAACAAAGGCTATTCTAATAGCTTAAAATTACACTCATATAAGCTTAAAATTACACCTACTTTTATCAACAACCACAAACAAAAATGAAAATGTAGAAGAACAGTGGTGTTATTAAAAAGTCTTACTCCTGATCCTTCTGTGCGTCTTGTGCAGAGGTCTGGGTTTGTGTTCTAATGCCCTTATGTCTACATGTCTCAGCCTCTGTATGGAGACGCAAATGGGAATTTACAGGAGATATGTAAACAACATTAACCCTAACTTAACCCACGACCTCAACAGCCACCGGCGACCGAAAGCATCTACTCATGTTAAATGTTTAATAACTTTTGAAGCGTTAATCCTGTCGATGCATTTAAATAATTCAGGTCAAATACAGTTTCCCAGCTTTTCAGTGGCATCACATATTCAGAGGCTGCATAGAGGATATGGAAAAACACTCAGGAAATTTAACCTTTATCTTTCCAGGTAAGTCCACTGAGAACTGGTTCTCATTTGCAGTAAATATGCCATTGTTTGATGTATTGATTCACTAATAAATACGCATGCTTGTTTTATGTAAATGAATGGTACACGTTTTAAGGATTTTGTTTTGTTATCAATGTTATCTGCAAACGTTTGACTTAACGTACTTTGAACTTTTTTGAGTATTCATAAGAGGAGTAACTTAATAGAGAATCTTGACCTTCAAGGAATTCCACACAAAAGCAGATTTTCACTTGATGTGCCTGCATTAATTGGATATCTAATATTAGTTATTCTAGAACTAGAATAACTCTGATATTTGCATCTGTCAGCATAGTCACAAGTAACAGCTTTTATCTTTAGATGCCATTTAGTTGTGACGTTTTTTCCCTACACGTTTCAATACTGTGCACATATAGTATTTCATGTTTTACACACTGCTGTTTATAACCAGGTGGCATTTAACTTGCAACACACTTGTAAAACCTGTTGTGCTGAGCAATAACATTATATCCAGACTATATAGGTTTCAGACTCTGTTGGATGTATATTGTAAACAATGGAATCTAATAATGACAAAATTTAAGTTCAGTCAGATTGATTTATTTATTTTAAAAAGCAGTGCAAGCAGAACAAAAAGTCCATTAAAACTGTCCTCCAGACAGTTAAGACGTTCCAAAAACAAAACCTGCAAATTATTCTGCTTTAATAATAGAAAGTATCACGCTCTGCGCTTTTCAGTGGAAATATTAATTTATTTTTTCTTCCCATTTTAATATATATATCAAGCTATTGAATAATGAGATGTTTCCACTCATTTAATGTAACGTGGTTTTAAATGAAGGTTCAACGACAGTCGGCATTAAGTCCCAGTAGACAAGAAATGAATTTTGTTTATCAGCAAGCCTCGGGAAATAGGTTGGCTGTGAAAGAAAGACTCCTTTTCACACATAAAGAAGCTACAAGAATGTGTTTAATCTGTTAGATGATATTAACGTCCTTAAGTTCCTCTGCGTCTGTTGGTGCACAGTGCATTTACATGCTTCAAATCCACAGCGTTCTTCTGTTCTGTGGCAAACACTCATTCATTGAGGAAGCAATTATTACCATTTTATCTTCTTTGTCTTATTTCCCCGTGGTGAAATAACATATACTGTATTGCTGGAAAGAAACTCTGATTCTCAGTGTTATCTTGCACTTGTGCTTTTCAAGGATGTCTCATTTCCTCGTCTTAGAACAAGGCATATTGATGTCTTTGTGAATCTCATGGTACTCTCTTCTGAAGTACTTTCACAGAGCTGCCTCCGTTTTCAACCAGGGCTACTGTGTTTCTTGTAGAGATTTCCCCAAAGCCAGCAACATATGGGAGGACATTTTGGTCGATCATCCCACTGATATGCTGGCGGTGAAGTTTGTCCACGATGCCTACTTCTACATGGGAGCGCAGGTGCCAATGAGGGACTCGGTTGCAAGGGTTCTGCCCTATTGGAAACCTCATGTACCGTTGTCCAGGTAAATGAGACACAGTACACAGAAGTAATGGGACACATTGAAATCAGGTGTTTCTTTTCTAATAAGGGTTTGTAATACAAATTAATTATGACAAATATCATAATATATATGGGGATAAAGATATTTACATTGGTTAGTTTGGTGTAAATGGTTATCTTAACTTCCAAAATACCTCTGAGATGAGTTTTACACAATTTCTCAACGATGATGTTTTTTATCTTTATATTTTTTATTTCTAAAACATTTTTGTGCCCGATGGTAAATGATCATTTTAAATTGCAACTCACATCTCACTTAGATAGAACCCATTAAACTTTAAAGAAATATTGATGTTTTGGGACACATCGTGGTTACAGTTGTATAGTAAGATGTGTTCATGCTTAGTTAAGATATAAACATTGATATTTTCTTAAAGTGTAACAGAAGCCATTAAAAAAAAGACATCTGTGTTAAGAGAAATTAAGTAAAAACCACCTCTGCGTTGTTAGGGAAACAATTTAAGCAAAACTAACACCGCCACTGATATAGAACATTTGTTATTAGCGTTTTGTAGCCCAGAGTACTTGGAAAAAAAGAAACACGCAAGTTCAATGCATCTGAATACTTATCAATACATTGTATGTAAATTTTCAGAATCACAACAGCAGCATGGCTAGGACCACATAATGACTGCAATCTCTACATAAAAGTGATGAGTGTTTACTACAGACTGATGCTAATGTGTAATAATAATACAAACTCCTCTTTCATCTTAATTTAATGTGAATCTTCCAGGTTTGTAATTTGCACATTAAAAATTGTACTGCAAATGATACCTTTCTGCCTTCCACACAGTAATAACGCCAGTCGGGTGTAAATAGACATCTCTGTGATTTGCAATATACATCATTTCCTGCATTTATTCCGCCTATTTAACAGAGTGTAGCTAGCAATTATAAATGAAGTTAATTTTAGTGGGTAGTGTAGTCATTAGTGTCTTGGTGGAAATTTAGTATGGTCATGTTGTGACACAGCAGGAAGAGCAATTCACAGAAAAACCAACCTCCGATTCTGCACAAGAGGAAACCGAGGTGACGAGCACTACAGCATTAAGTCATTGTTACCATTATCTGCCAGTGGCAGCGTGTTAATGTCTGTAAATGTTAGTAAAATGACAGCTGTGCTTAATGTGGGTTGAGCACAGGTTAAACCGGTCTCATCCAGTAAATGGACTCACACTGGCAGCTTTGTCGAAGGCACTTTTACATGTAACTTTTTAATGGTTAAATTGCATTTTCAGTAATTAAATGAAGTAAAACGTCAGATAGTATATCTGTCCCTGCGGAAAGATTGAGGCAGAAACTCTTATGATTTTATGTGGTGAAGTTGTGGGAATTTACAAAAAGTGTGTAAAGATGCAGGAACTGGTAAAAACATGTGTTTCAATGGGGGAAAAAAACAAAAAGTTGATTCTCCTCCCACACCATGTTCTAATGAGGCCACTACTAAACACAAAGTGCTCGTTATGTTTTCTTTATTTTCCAAGCATGACTCAAACATGTCTTCACTGTTCCTGAGTGTCATTATTAAAAGAACTCCTTCACTTTTAACTGCAGTAGTACACGCCGTGTGTTTCAAGGCTATTACAGCCTTTATGTTCATTTAACATTATTATCACTGCAGCAGAATCCATTTTCAAATGTGTCATGCTGGTAAAGTGGCT
>JAPTHA010000024.1:3439724-3451395 GCA_029814585.1 Gymnapogon annona | reverse complement strand
TATTATCTTTTTTGTTGTTATCGTGTTTCATCAAATCATCTCGATTGATTGATTAAATAGTTCGGAAGTATTTGATTGGTTTAAATAATGTTGGATGATTCATCCGAAGAAACTACAATTTGTCAACTTCTACGACATTATCTCAAGTTTAGCTCCTGTTAACTTGTACTTGTTAAGTTAATGAGCAGGCAGATATGGGTAGTTAAACTACTCGATAATTGCAGGGGCAGATCTGTAACATTAACACAAACTTCCGTCAGCTGCTGTTGGAATGCAGGCCACTGGAGTCTGAACCCATGAGTCCACATCCGCACAAGTCACAAAAAACGACACACATGCATCGAACAGACACACAACACAAACACCACACAAACCTCTCTTTGGTTCATTCTTGTGGCTTTAAAATCTCCATGACGATGCACCTCCCTTATCTGAAAACTGAGCGGCCATGTTCCAGACGACCAGACTGACTGCAGAGGAAGTCTACGAGGAGATGACTTCAGGAAACAATCACTACAAGCTGAAAAACAAAATAAAGCACAACTGTCCCTCGTGTTTTTAATGTCAGAGAAAATGCACAATTTGCATAGACTTCTTTTTTGTTTTTATTTTTATTAAAACTCCCTGCCAGGCTATAAAAGTAGGTTTTTCATCTGAAATAGTGTAAACCACCAGATCCATTGAATAGCTCTGGTGGTAGAGCAGGTCATCTGGTAACCAAAGGGTTGGTGGTTTGATTCCTTCTCTCTCCTGATCATGTGCCGTTGTGTCCTTGGGCAAGACACTTTACCCAGCTTGCCTCCAGTGTGTGAGTGAGTGATGACCCTGCGATCAACTGGTGACTTGTCCAGTCCCACCCACCCCCATGTCCCTGCACAAACACTATAGAAATGGTAATAATCTTGTTTAAAAATCCACTTGACAAAAATGGCCTTTTTTGACTGAAGGTATGAGTACTTTACATACTATTACTACAAAGAAGAAGAACTACTTCCTGTCTACTTTTGGCGTAATCATAGCCCAAAATCCCTTCCAGGCTACGAAAGTGTTTTTTCTTGTCTGAAATAGTGAAGAATACTTAATTCAGTGACACCTAGAATACATTTTCCAATAAGTACCTTGTGAATCTGGTGTATTCGATAGTTCATATAATTGTACCACAAGCACTATGAAGTATGTTTACTGTCTACTTTTGGTGTAAACATACAATAACTCCAAAAGTAGACAATAAAAGTACTTCATGGAGTTCATGCTAACAATATATTACGTACTAAGTCAGCTCATGACACAAATACATCTGTCATTTAAGTAAAGCGTCAGACTGTTGACACGTTAGAATCGGACTATAACTAAACAACTGTGGTGCCGGTCCATAAAAGAACAAATCAGCTGGAAACCACATGGAAAAATAAAGTGGTTTTCAGCTGAGGGCGACACCGTTACACACAGAGGCCCATGTAAAGAGAGGCAAGACACACAGGCGGTTTATACACTTAGTAAGTATTAAAGGTACACAACACATCATGGATGTTTACCACCAGTAATCAGCCGGGGTTAGCGTCAGGCTAACTTGACCTCTGGCTGACTAAACAAATGGCATGCCATGGATGACTGAGACGGCAGGTAAGGATCTCAGGTGAATATGTCTGTGGTTCACACTACTGCCTACTGTAGCCACTAGGGGGCGTGTGTCCCATTGTGCCGGTCCCAAGCCCAGATAAATACAAGGGTTGTGTCAGGAAGGGCAGCCAACGTAAAATCTCCTGCCAAATCAAATATGCGAATCCGCTGTAGTGACCTCTGAAGGACAAAAGCTGAAAGGACTCATCATCATCACCTTTGGTGCACTGGTCTATTTGCAGTTTCTTGGTGCATTTGGTGGTGATGCCACGTGTTCATATGAACATAGTAACATTTCTTACCTTTATGGATTCCAGCAATGAAGTCGAGGAGTCCTCATTTACTGCAGTTCCTCAGGTTTTCCTCTGCAAATCTGATCAAAAGAGCCCGGACCTCGGCGTTTGTCCACTTGTCGTAGGTCTTCTTTAGGTTCACAATTTTCCGAATTATCCCAATGTCAATCAGTCAATCACAAAAGACGACGACGGAAATAAAATAAACAACACCAACAAGAAAAAAAGTTTTCTGCCAAACAGTGGCTGAGCATCAACCGAACGGAATGCTGCAAGTGCATTTCACCAATCAACATTCACCACCAGAAAGCCCCGCCCCTTCCAGGGAATTTGAAAGGTAGCACCTCCCAGTCACCCAGAGTCACTTTACCCAGGCACATCAGTTCCTAGTCATACAAGTTCCTGGTATTTTGATGGAAAAGGACCTCATGGGTAATTTTGGACTTTCTGTAATAAATAATCAGAACTTTAAATGGTTGCAGTGAAATGACATGCTGCGGTAGATTGAACTTCAAACAGCTCGAGGGCTTTTGAGAGAGAAAACACACGGCAAGTCCGGTTCCAGAGCAGCAGCAGGCGTGCACAGTTTCCAGGTGTTTTATAGTTCAGTATGAGTCAGTGTTCGGCTGATGTGATAAGAATGCTCCACTCAGAAGTTCATATGGTGATGCATGGGCAATTCATTTCTCCATATACAACTTCAAATAGGGACCAGTAAGGAGACTGGTGCTCCTGATGTTTTCAGCCCTGGATATTATCTGAATTATATTTTTTCATGTATTATTTATGGGCTTTTCTAGTGTGAGGTTTTCTTTTTCCCCTCACTGAATCTTAGATTTTCTGTTTTCTTTTTTGTCTTTTAGAAGACTGTAACAACTCATTTGGATGCTGAGAAATAATAAGAGAAGTGTTCTGGGAGACAACAACACATGTGATTTCCGTCACAACTGCCCTGTACTTCTGGAACGATATCCTTAAACAGCAAAAACTCTACTCACCCAAAATAAGAAGCTGAAAAAGAAGAGGAAGTATCTGATCCAGGGGTTGACAAAAGAAAATGTCTCTGCTCGGTTTAGATTCAGCTTCCTGTCCATTGTTTTGGTGTTGTTTACAGTTCAGTTGTAGAATTTCGTTGGGTAGTTTTTAGTGCAAAACAGTCTCTGGATCCAGTCCCACCCCAGAGATACTGTGCCGCCATGTGAAATCCTCAGCTGTGAGGAGGGGGTTGTCCACAGGGTAGATGTCAGGCTGGCTAAAAAAAGGGGACTGACGGGCTGTGACGCTGTCCCGCCACACTGGTAGGGCCCAGAACGGTCTATGTAGGTTGACGGGTTAGATTACAAAAAAATGTTCTCTGGCTGACTGCAGCTGAAGGGCCTACGAGCTTTGCAGTATTGTCAGCCCATGCAGACCCTCTTTGGCCTAAAGCATCTCCATCCTGCTTTCATAATCCTGCAGCTTCAGTACCTTTTAGCTTTGTTTTGTGCATTGTTCCTACAAAGCTGAATTTCAGTGTACAGATTGGAACTGGAAGGGCAGATGCACCCCTGCAAACCATCAGGCAGAATGACAGATGACAAAGTCTGGACAGTTCTATTTTTGAGAGAAAAAACACTCTAATGTAGTTAGATGACTAGAGGCTGTTTTCTCTGTTTCCGCGACGCTCCGTGTTCACTTGAGTGAATCTGCTGAATTTCTGCCAGAGAACTAATAAACAAACCAAAAATTTGACGTACCCCCTTTGTAAGAGTCAACTGATACCTATAACTGATTACCTTATAGTGGTAGATCGTCTTTCAAAATGACTCAAAGTGTTATCCAGGGACAGATGTACAAGTAAGGAGAATGAAATTACAGAACTGCAAAGTTAATTTAAATCTCAAAGATTCATTTCTCATGTTGTAATTCAGAGTTATAGTATGAACTGTCCTTGTCAGCACGTATCCACTACTGAGAGGGAATACTTCATCTCAAGGCTCTTATTTTGTATTATCATTTCGTTATGCGCCTCCTGTGGAGTGACAGAAGGACACAGAAATACCCTGAAGCTATAAAGTCTTAATCAGTCTGATGTCTTTTTTTTTTTTTATTTTGTTAGCACCAGGTACAATGTTGAAATTCGTCCCTTATTTTGAAAGGATTTGGCCTTCCAAATCATAAATCAATAGGCTTCCTTCAGGGTCTTGAATATATGAATATATGAATTTCAACCTTGAAAAGTCTCAGTACTTGTTTGTTGTATTGTGTTTAAATGTGTCTGTTAAATGTACAAGCTGCAAAGAAAATAATTAATTATCTAAAATGATAAAAAAAAATAGATGCATTCTATCATTTAATTTAAAAAAAAAGTTCATTTTTTTTTACACAGAGTTCCATAATATGAATTTAATTATTTAAAAAAACCAACACATTTTAAACAAAATATTCTCCAATACAATTAGAGTTGAAGTTTCAAATTCAGCATAAAATAACTATAGTATCTTGACCAGACAAATCCAATGGAGTAACGAGACACTAGATCGACCTTTGACCCAATGAAGTGTCGTGCCAAAGATCAGGTGACACTCGGGTAGCGGCGCAGGCGTGGCGATTCACATGCCTAACACCATACTCACATATGGTACACATAGAGGTGGGTTATAGGGTTAGTAGGGTTACTAGGGTTAGCAGTAGGGTTACGGGGAATGTTAATTAGTAGGAACCCAGCCTGTTGTCAACAGTAATAGTAGTCTGTTATCTGATGTTATGGGTGGGGGAGGTCATCTTGTGTTAGGATTCGGATTTTGTCAAGTCATGTTTATGTATTTCCTGTTCTTGTCTGTCACTTCCTGTTTGGTCTTGTGTCTATCTCTAGTGTGTCATCTAGTTTCACACCCAGTGCCCATCCCCACCTGGTGTCTCGTCAGCAATCAATCCCCAATGTGTGTCACCTGGGTGAACCCTTCCCCTCATAAGTCAGTGTGGTGTCTTCAGTCCTTTGTCAGATCGTCGAGCGTCATGCCTGCACCCTCTTCTTGTCTTGTGAATCCTTGTGTGAGTATTGAGTTTCAGGTCTAGTTTAGTGAAGGAATTTTGTATGGAATTGAATTGTTGGTTGAAGAATTTTTGAGAAATTGAATGACCTCATTCGAGTGATTTTGTGTTGATTAGACTCTTTGATTTTGTTTTCTTCCAAAATTGTATTTTCCTCTTTATGAGTGATTTTGAGTTTATGGATTTTGATTTTTCCCATTGTGGGTTTTTTGGTTAAGAATAGATAAAGATAATCCCGTGTTTTTGTTATGGCGCTTTTGGTTAAATTAGATTGATAGGAGAATGGTTAACAGTGAATGTTTACGTTCCTTATGAACTTAAAATAAAGTCCTTTATTTTGAAAATCAGGTTGTCTGCATCTGGGTTTCTCTGTCATCGTACAGTCACTACATCTTGTATTGTATGAATGTAACAGTAGTGAACTAATTTCTACGTTAAGATGTTGCACACTGCAGAACTCTGGAGGGACTTTGAATATTTTGATGGAAAAAATGACCCCAAAGGCCCCTGCATATAAAACACTGTACAATGGAATCATGGATGTGGGCAACCGGAGGAAACAGACTCCACAATAAACTCCATGTAAGCACACAGGCATGCACAAACCTTAACCTTTTTAACAGTCTGACTCTTTATGATTCAATTTATCATCAAAGTGTAATCTACTAAGGGTGGACGACTAATTAAAAACTAGCACATTTTCAGAGGAGAACAGATTACCCAAAGCATGCCTGCAGGAGTTTTAGACGTGCTGTTTTTCTGTGTGAAGTCATGTCATCACAGAACGACAAAGCCTAAAAAAGCCACCCTGCCAACACAGTTAAAAAGATAGCGAGTTTACCCGGATAAACACGACAGATTGGGAACAGATAGCAACCAAAACACCCTTTAAATCAACTCAACTGCAGTTTAAGAGGCTGAACGATGTCGTGCGAGGACAATCTACACTGTCTCATCAAAATGAAAGCTTGTCCCGTTCCAGTTAATGAAATGACTTCTGCTGGGGATAAAGGTTAGAAAAATTTGGAACGCTGCAATAATAACCAGTGGGGGGGAAAAAAAAATGTATGCATGGTTTATTCTCTTCATTTTATTTAAGTACATGTTACTCATACAAAATAATCTGTACAAAGGCTAAAATAGGTCATATTTTGCATAGAAGGAACAGTGATGTAAAACAATGAGCCAGGATGGAATGGCACAATAAAATCCACTCACGATCACACATGGGTCTGATAACAATTAGGTGAAAAAAAAAAAACAAATTTAAAAAAGGATAAAGCTCCGTTAAAAAAAAAAAAAAAAAAACACCACTGCTGACTCCATGCTGTGGAAACACCAGACAAAACCGGCGATGGTTTTCACTTTCATCATCTCTCTTTTTGTTCTTAAAAAAACAACAAAAAAAAACCCCTCGGCTCGAATCCGCGGATTACCATGAACTCATCTCAGTGTCTTTAGGACAACAGCCCCTGAGGTTTTGTTATTTTAATTTTTAAAAAAGAGGACATTTAAAGTCTGCAATTCCTCTCTTTTATTCAGCAACACCATGGGATCTGCTGTGACACCACTCTCCCTTTGCTCTTCATACCAAGTCCTGTCTTCAACCTCCCCCCCCCCCAAAAAAAAACAAAAAACAAAACCCAACCATCCATCTTCAAACACTCCTTAAATGCTGTCAATATAACATCTGACACTGAAAGGGAAAACATCAGGAGCACGGAGTCATTAAACATGAAAAGCAATGAGCGTACAGTAACTTGGGATTTTGTGACACTCTTTCCTTTATTTAAAAAATAGTTGATTTAGAGAATAAAGAGAAGGTAGTGCACCACCTAATATAGATATTCAGAGTGCTTTCACATGTAGCAGAAAACTCCACAGGACAAGGCTGGCAGGTATCAAGATAGTGCCACCCAGCAGAACACAACACCAAACACACCATTTCTAGAGCATACATTTCCACTGCTCAGATATTCAGCTTTAGCACAGGGGAAGGATTAGGAGGAGATTACAGAAATAATATGTCGAAGGTGGAAAAGAAAAAAAAAAAAAAAAGAGAAATTTTATCAAATAAAATGTAATAATAATAATAGTCTTCTATGTCTCCACATTCTCCACAGCAGAAAAAAACCCAATTACTGCGTGTGCTTTCTGCCTTTTACCAATTGTGTGGCTTAGTGTGTGTGTGTGTGTGTCTGTGTGGGTGGGGGGGGGGGACTTCATTGATGAGAAGGAACATTGTAACTATACTTATTCCAATGGTGAAAAAAAGAACCACATACAAGAAAAATGTGCCTTACTACAAGATGCAAATGCATTCAAATCAAATATGAAGAGCGTACTAACAAAATCACAAATTTACACCAAATACACATATGACCCTGTACTTAAAAACCAAAAAAAGAAGAAAAGAAAGAAAAACACAGGCAAGAAAAAAATAGCAGACATGAGAAGAGGCATGGAGAAAAATGAGAAAATTAGTTCCACGGAGAGAGAGAAAAAAACAGGGTGTGTTAGACGTTTTGAAATAAAATAAAAAAAAATGGCTATTAATAAACTGTCGGTGTGACTGCATTTACTGAGGGCTGGAGTTGAACCGTGAGTTAACGTCGGCTGTATTTACATCCAGAGCAAATGTACGGGGCTGATATACGGTGTTGACGTGCTCCGTTGTACAGTGTCATCTAGTAGATCATGCTCCAGAAATACATAATATAATGCGCCTCACAGCTTTAAAAGACTTACTGCATATTCTACTGGCACAGTTCTATCTGAATTCAACTAGATGTTCATACATATACCACAATGTCAAGCGTGCAGTATGTCTTTTGTAGGTGTCACCCATTGCTTGTATGTGCCAAATTTTCTCCTCTATCATTTCTGACTTAATTGCTTTCAAACCGCCTGTAGCAACGTTAAGACAGAATGGTGTTTTTGCACCTTTGCAGAGGAACATCAGAAAGACTAATCCTCTAAAATACAAATGCTTAAATGGTGTCGTGTTATGACAATGAGCGACAATGAGCGTCTGTCACGTATGAAACAGAACGACAAGGACGATAAACAAAACACGTTTAAAACATCCTGTAAGCGGGAAAACAAACACACGCACAAAAAAAAAAGAACAGCATAGTGTATAAAAACAAACATTAAACAGCGACAACCAATGTACAAAAAAAAAATTGATCGGCGTCTAAAAAAAAAAAAATGTCAATTTTTCCTAAAAACTCGGTGACAGTGGGAGAGCTGCGAAAAGGAGTTCACACACAGATGAGGAAAATGTCAGAATGTCTGCACGGTCAGTGGTAAAGAGTTCCAGATTCTGCATCGTAGGCTCGGACACAGACACAGACAGATTGGGTTTATTTCCACTATTCTTCACTCCTAGTTTTTGTCACGTCAGGACACTTTGAGTTTAAACACTTTCCCACTCTATAAAAGATGAAGGAACAAACCAAAATATTTCTGTTGGTGCCTGTGAACTTTTTTTTTTTTGTTTTTGCCTGCAGTGAGGTTACAATGCGTTCTGATTTACAGATATGACACAGCTATTTCTCCTACGCTCTGTGGTCTACAGAGTCGACCCCACAGCTGCTCGCAGGCGTTCAAAGAGCGCAGCTGTATTTCTACAGTGTCACTGCTGCCAGCTACTGTATGTGGTGCTGTGGCCCCGCATCTGCAGAGCCGGGCAGTAAATAAGGGATGTGCAGAGAGTTTGTAGAGGCGGCCAAGCAGAGGAGATGTGACCGCTCGTACTTGCTCGTTGTACATCACCAGCTGTCACGACCCCTCCCTTCTTCCCTCGGACACACAGCAAGAAGCATATTGAAAGGTGTGGGGGGGTTAGTCGGTGAATCACAGCCGGTAGTATCGCTTTATACATCACAACCCAGATCTGTTGCTTTCTGAGGCATGATCCCTCCCTCCTCCGCCGCTTCTCCTATATCCACCTCAAAGTGTCTGAGGTTAGGCAATTACAGAACCGATAAAAGCTAAAAAAAAAAAAAAAAAAAGAATAAAATGAAAACACAAACAACCCCTTTCAGGTGACACTCAAGAGGCACAGAGCCTGTCAGAGAAGAAGAATGTCTAATGAGCGTATCCTGGTGGGTAATTCTTTTCAGACGTGTGCTGTGATTTATTCGCCCGTGTAGCAGCAATGAACAACGGCTACGAACCGAGTCTTCATCTTTTGCGACAAACTGCTCTGTTAAAAGTTTGGCTTTTGGATGAATGTCAGAACGCAGCCACTTCTGGTCCCAATGATCTCAACCTAACAGCAGGAAAAAAAAAAAAAAAAAAAAAGATTGGCCGTCTTGAATGTCAAAGAATAAATCCAGCTACTCATCACTAGGTTCTGGCTGTTGTTAGTTTACGTAAAGACTAATAATAGAAATGGGAATTGATCTTATTGATTTAAAAGGGAGTGTTTAATCCACCGACCAACTCCAGTTAAATCCCTAATCAAGTTTTTCAAATAAATCTCCATGTTTATTAAGTGCACTGGCTATGGCTTGCTTAGTGTAGCACCTTATTCTTCACCTTTACTCAAATACGAGAAATTCTGGACATAACGACAAAGTTATTGTCGGTAAAAAAGGAGACAAACACGCAGGTTTTTTTTTTTTTTTTTGCGTTGTCATACGGCCGTTCACATTCCTTACAGTGTTCCATTTTACAGTATGTGCTTTAATGATGCCACTGTGCCTTCAGATCCCAGGATTTACTTTGCTGGGTATGGTAATATAGCAAATAGAGATGACAACGGAAGCTACAAGGAAGGCTGAAGTTGCAATAAACCAAAATGATGCAGTAATGACGAGCTAGATCATTACCCTACTGCCTCCCACGTAGGCACACAGACTTCATAGCCTCGAGCAAAGATGCTGCAAAGAAAGTCCAACAAAGTGAGGGGCATTACTCTGTGAGTTACTGCAGCAGATGTAAAGCATTGGCGGTGTTAAAGCAGAAAGAGTGTTGCCCAGGTTTCCTGAAGCGGCTGTAAACAGACGTGTCCTACAGGGCATGTTGCCATACCTATCTGTCTTGGCTTTGATCTGCCTACACTCCCCATATTTCTTCCCTCTGTGGCTGAAACTAAGAGGAGGCGTACGAAAAAATAAATAAATAAAAAAATCGAAAGAAGTTGCAAACCAAAGGTGTAACTGCAGTGATGAGCGGGAATGTCAGCAGAGATGTTGCACGTGCGTGTAGAGCATGAAGCTCATCGCTTTGTGTCATGTGGGAAGAAAATTGGGGTGAGGATAAGGGAAAGATGGAGGCAGGGACATTTGACAGCCAAGAGAGGGAAAAGAATGAGGAGAGCACTACAAATAGATGAGATCTCAAGAATATAGAAGAGAAAGGCTGGAGCCGCCTCTGCTAACACAATTGATGGCAGCAGCCAGACATGTCTGCTCTGTTTTTGCCCCTTGTGTCCTTGCTTTTCTGTGCAAGTGTGCTTGATTTTTTTTTTTTTTTTTGGTGCCACAGCTTGTGCAGTTTGATAAAACACACTCACAAAGCTAAAGCAGACGCACAAAATCCAGTCTATTCTCAAAGGGGGAACTTAATCACCTCGATCTCTTCACTTGACAGTCCTGGTGGAGCTCTAATAAACAGCCATTTTACACCATTTGTTTTGTCTCACAGGGAACTGGAAGACTGCAGCGCAGTGGCGCTACAAGGTATTTGTTTGTGTTCACCAGCACATTTTTGCATCACAATTTATTATTCGATGAGTACTGCCGAATTTATTAGAACAATGTGGTTGATAAACAGCTTCACCATTTCCTGAAGTTATACCTGATCCTTTATTTCCTGTCTTTCATTACTGGACAGGTGTGTCTGAGCACAGCCGTCACAACTAGAAGCATCAGACACAGACACACACACACACACGTTCACACGCTCACGCACACACTTGAATTAATCGGTGCGTCCCATAATGAAAGGCAGGAAATGAAGGAGCAGCTTTAACTTCAGGGGGTGTGCATCAAACCCGCTGCTCACACTTACATGACGTTCTTCCATCATTGTGTTCATTTCCCCCAGACGTCGACACCTCAGTGAAAAAAAACTAAATATGAGTCACAGATGCCATCCCAACATATCTGCTTCTCCCTAACAACCCCACATCACATTCATTTGCATACACACACCGCATGCCTGTGAGCTGGTTGCACCGATCTGTTCAAAACAAACCCATTCATTGACTTACATACAAAAAACCAAAAACACAAAAACCCTCCAACAAAACCATTCAACCAAAATGGCGACATTTTGACATTTCAACAAAGTCAGTGAAGTAGAAAACTAGCATGCCATGTCGGAACATTTACAAAGGATAAGGGGGCTCGACTTGAATCAATACAAGGAAAAAAAAAAAAGAAAAAAAAAAAGGACTCCATAAGAAGTGGAGGATAGTAACAGTTTCATATATTCTCCTTCCCATAAACTGGGGGGTGGGGGTGGGGGGGTGGACATTAGTAAAGTTTTCATTGTCTCAGTCTTTCTTTTCTTCCAGTAATGTTTGTTAGTCCGAGCAAAATCCAAAAGAAAAAAGAACAAATAAAGAGAAGGAAAAATGCACTTAAGAGGAGTGACAACCAATGGGATTCTCGTCCTTGCCAAAAGTAGCTGTCCCTTTGCTTCCAGTTATGTTACTCTTTGGCAAAATGAATGGTGAGCGCAGAACGGAGCGGGGGCACAGCTGGAATCTG